>JBBPKK010000289.1:0-32915 GCA_038089215.1 Tylopilus vinaceipallidus
TTTGTAGCCAAGAGTGACTACTATATTTGGTATCACCAAAGCTAAGCAAAATTCCCACATGTGATTGTGGTGTGCTTTGCACACCAGATTGAGGTTAGGCATTGCAACAGTTTTGTTGCTCACTGTACTTTGTATGCCCTTAGCTTTGATATTTTGACTCATTAGGGCCTTAATAGGTCTTTCCTCTTTTGATCATATCCCATATCCTTGCTTGTTCCACTACCGACACTGACTTGCCTATCTCACATAGTGCTGCTTTGTCAAGTCCTGGTTCTCCGAGAGTGAATCTGACAGAGGTCCAAGGCTTCAGGGGTGGAAGAGCAGAGGTGGGAATGGAGGTGGATTGGAAATCTAATGGATGTAATGGGATGGAGGGGTTTAGGACATTGGTGCAGGACTTATGTGTCATGCTGCTATACAATCCTATGTCCTAGTATTTAGAGAAAGAGAGAGAAAGGAGTTCAGACAAGAGGAGGAAAATTTAATCAATATTTATACTGAGGACAGAGTATAGAAGTAGGTACAACTTATATACATTTGGGGTCAGGTATGGAAGTACAAAATGGAATGGAGAACATGTGGAATAGAATGAAGAGACCATATGGTACATTATGAATCACAACAGACCATGTGGAACTGGAATGGAGAGGAGAAAGGTCCAGAGAAACCTAGTTACTAAGGACCCTATAGAATGGAGGAACTAAAGGGGAAGCTTATCTAATACGGTCTGAGACAGGCTGCATACCAGAGGTGACTCTGAGGTATGTCCAATGGATTTAGTATGGTGTGAGGTTGGAGGATGTTGAAAATGGTTTGGAGATGAGGTAGATGAGGTCAGAAGGGATGGATATGACACGCTTCCAATCCCTTGAAGGCAGTAGCAGTTCTTGCTTAGGAGCTATTGTCAATCCAGCATCCAGTTTAGGTTTGGTCCTAACAGGTTATGGATTATGGATTATATACCCAAATTACCACAAACCAGGTCAGGAAATCAAAAAAGGTATGTATGTGTTATAAGGGAGTATGGGTTTTGGAGGGTATGTGTTATGTGGAAGTCAACTGTAGCAAACTGATAGCTTCACCTGGTGGTGCAATGACACCATAAACTGACATACAAGACTTCCTGCATGTACTATCATGGGTGCAGAAGCAACCAGTTTTTCAGAGCCTAGATGGGAACCACATATGTTACTATTTTTTTCACTAAACTTGGCATTGTGAGAATTTCATAAAAAATACACCTCCATCTTCCGCCCATTGTAGTGCCTCAATGGCTGGCTGGAATTCAATGAAAACAATACCAGTCGACTTGGAATTACTCCCCACATGCATCCTGGTTGGACAGGTAAAAAAACATGCCCATCTTAAAAATCTGAAATCACAAATGCTAGTGGAACAGTGAAGAACAATAATCCAGGCTGCTCTTGTAGCAGGTGGACTGCAGATAGGATGAAGGGGATGTGATGGGTTTGTCCCCAGAGAGAGTGGGAAGAGGGATACAGTCAGAGAAGCTGTCATATCCATCCCTTCCGACCTCATCTATCTCTCCTCTGAACCATCTCCGACATCCTCCAACCTCACACCATACTAAATGCATTGGATATACCTTGGAGTTACCTCCAATACGCGGCCCGTCTCAGACTGTATTAGATAAGCTTCCCCTTTCGTTCCTCCATTCTATAGGGTCTTAGTAATTAGATTCCTCCAGACCCATCTTCTCTCCATTCCAGTTCCACATGGTCTGTTGTGATTTGTAATGTACCATATGGTCTCTTCATTCTATTCCACATGTTCTCCATTCTATTCTGTACCTCCATACCTGACTCTGAACATATATAAGTTGTACCTACTTTTGTACTTTAATCTCAGTACAAATATCAACTAAGTTTCCCTCTTCTCACCTGAGCTCCATTCCCTCCCTCTCTCTCTAAATACTAGAACACGGAATTGTACAGCAGTGCGACACATAAGTCCTGTGCCAACATCCTAAAATCCCTCCATCCCATTACCTCCATCAGATCTCCAATCCACCTCTGTCCCCACCTCTGCCCCTTCACCCCTGAAGCCTCAGACCTCTGTTGGATTCACCCTCAGAGAACCAGGTTTTAACAGAAGCTGGGGCTTACTGTCCCAAGTGTGGTAGGTCAAAAAATGGTGGGTCTGGACACTCCTGGGTGGAATGCAGGACTGGTTGGGTTGTAAAGAGTATGGTAGACCAATGGGATGGTCAAGAACAGTAACAGTGACAGCAGAAATGGATGGGACCATTCAAATGGAAAGTGGAAAGATTTATTTCAAAGTCAGAATGACAATACTTTATAGTCCCAGGCACACCCAAGACTCTACCAATACCATAAAGTAGTTTTCATGGCTGAAAAGTACATACCAACTGAAAATAAGTGGTTCCATTAGAAAACAAGTGGTTCCATCAGACAGGATGGTGCCAACAGGGACAGAAAGTCATAAAAATGGATGGAAAGTGTAAAACAACCTACCCACAGACTGACAGGATGGATGGGACATGGCAGGAGAATAATGTTGGGACATTTGGGTCGTTCAAGGATGTGGCTGAGGATGAGCTCAGAGCACTCAACCTGCCTTGACTGAGACACCTGGATATTCCAGGTCGTGATAGAAAGGCTCTGGCTACCGACAGCATGAGCATTTGCTGGGGGATGCAGGTTGCGCAAAGACATGGCAGCCCAACAACGGCTAGCGTGGTCGAAAGCAGAGAGAGAACGGCTGACTCTGGGTCTGCTGAGGAACATCAATGATTGACATGCAGTGGGACAGGGAAAGTGGGAGGCTCGTAACAGGGGGTAGCACTGTATTGAAAGAGACAGTTGCGACGGAAGTGACGCGCTTGGCAACGCTTACCAGCAACCTCAGCTCACCGAAAGTAGTAGATCCGGCCACAATGCTTCCATATGCAGCCCCTCGAGCAATGTGACCCACACAATAGTGTGGGTATGACGTCCGACTCGCTCGAGCACCGTGCTGCCATACATAAAGGGTCCGCCTGACAGCCATTCCAGCCCTCACTCATTCTTTGTAGTTTATTGTCTTCTTTCCTTTCGCCATGCACTCGAAGTCAGGTGTGCGCATTATGCTCCTAGCTTTCTCTCTCACTTTGTTAGCCAATGCCCAGTCTGGTACACCACCTAGTAGCTGGCCACAGGTTTACCCTGGGACGCCCGAGCGCGGTTACAGTCCGGAGTGGCAAGCCTGTGCGCCTAGTTATGCCTCGTTGTTACTTCCTTCGAACCGACCCAACATTATCTATCCCCACAGACTTCCAAGTTACAGACAGTCTCCCCAACGTTACCTGGCCCCTTGCTCGCAACTGGGCTGGAAACCTTCCTGTCCAGAGGGAGGGTCATCCAAATGATACACTCTTCTTTTGGGCATTTGAATCGTCAAACGGTTCGTTCACTGCAAACAGTGGCGACCCCTGGGGTATCTGGCTGAATGGAGGGTCAGTTTGCCAATTTGCTCGCTGTTCATCTGAATAGCTCATTTGTTATCCGTCGATAGTCCTGGTTCTTCCAGCCTAGTAGGACTCCTTTTCGAGGTTCGTTTTCTCTTAATAATCGCTGCGTCGAATCACGTCGCGAATTTGACATTTGACATAGAATGGCCCGATTCATATCTACAACAATTATTCGCTCTTCGAGAACCAATATGCTTGGACCAATGTTGCCGACTATGTTTGGATTGACCAGCCAGTGTATGTCATCGCCTAATTCCTGCAGTGGCGACTTCTTATGAATGTGTTCAGTGGAACTGGATACAGTACTGCTGACTCAAGTGGCTATGGTAAGCACTCTTAACACTGCATGCGCCAACTCGTCGCTGACCTCGTGTCAAGTATACGACGAAGACCAGATGGCGTCTGATTTCGTGAGTTAGGTCGGCTCCTCTCCGGTAAAATACTCACGAATCATCTAGATGGGCTTCTTGGAGAATCTCCTCAAAGTATTCCCTAATCTCGCAACTCGACCTTTGCACCTCACGGGTGAGAGCTATGCTGGTGTTTTCATAGTAAGTATTGCTCGCTTCAAGAAAGCACCGGCTTGTAACGTTTCAAAGCCTTACATTATTAGAGCGTACTTTGAGATGGACAACCCACCTGTCAATATTACGAGGATTGCCATGGGCGATGCGTCAATTGCATCTGCGCAAACATGGGGGCTCATGCCTGTCGTCAGCGTCATAGAAACATACCCGCAAATCATCGCGTACGATATCGATGTATTGGAATACTTTCGCGAACAGTGCGTAAAAGTATCTGTCATGACGCGGAAGTATATATACCGATACGCATATAGGAGCTCCCTCTGTGGTTATAACCTCACCCTTCAGTATCCTCAGCCTGAGCATTTCCCGACCTTGTCATTCGTTCCCGGCATTAATCCCGTTTCCACTATCGCATCCTCTGCAAAGTACAAAACAATGACCACAATGCAAGAGTTCACGCTAGAAGCCCAGAATCGATTCACCGCCAAGCTTTCCAAGCGAGATGGTGCCCTGTCAAAACGCGAGAGGATCCGCGCGCGTCATGCTTGGAAGCGCAACCTCGTTGGTCGCCCTAATGGAACCATTGATCCTTGGTACGGCTGTGATCTATATGATGAGATGCTCGACTATGCCATCAACTTCACTTTTCCTTGGTGTACGACGTTATCACTGCAATTTTATGATCATACTCTAATCGCAAACGCGTATTATAGCTTTAAGTAAAACCTCGGGACGCATATTTGATATTTACAACATTCCTGATGCTTTGAGCCCAGAAGCGCCCATGGACGCTTCTGTCTTCCTTAACGGTTTGTGCTCAGCTGTGTATAGGAAATATGCACTGAAGCCCCCTTTTCAGACGCACAAACTCGTACGGCGATTCATGCTCCAACAAGCAAAGATTGGGTGGAGAGTATTATTTATCCTTTTGGCAATAGTCAGCATTCTCTGCTTATCACAATCCATAGCATTCACTAACGCATCCATAGATTATTCCAATTTTGACCCAAGTATGTTTGATTTCTTCTAAGTTTAATAATGGGGTGTTCACACACTCCTAGGCATCGAGTAAGTGACTTGTTGCAACATTGGTCATGTGTCATACTTAGGAAATGAAATGTTAGACCGATGGCATTCTTAACTGACTTAGCTACAAATGCAACAGCACATGACATGAAAATAATAATCTTTTCTGGGAATGATGATTCCCTTATCCCCCATCTGGGATCTCAAGGTAGGTCCCCTAACCGCAGCCAATTTGCATGCCGCTGACAGATGCAAAGTAACCATCCAAGTGCGGTTTCAGAGGCGATCTCTAGTGATTATGACTCATTTTAATGTTCTATTTCACAGAATACGACATTTGGTGGAATTCGGGGTTTTACTCGCAAACCAGAGACACCATGGTACAATGAAGCCGGAGAACTCGCAGGTATTGTCCATCAAGAACGTGGTTGGACCTACGCCCTCGTCGTACACGCTGGGCATCTTCTCGGTTACACGAATCCCATCTCCGTCAGTAACGATGCTTTCCTTTTCTTGCCGGTCTAATGCTCCGGGTGTAGGCCTTGACGCTAGCCCGAGAATTTATTTTTGGTAACAATGCAACGGGACTCGTCACCAATACCGGTTCTGGATCAGTCACCGTCATCGGCGGGGAGGTGTCCTCCTTGGGCAGTGAAATCATGACGGGACAAGCGGGTATTTATTATGGTTCCGCCACGACCGCATCCACCTATTTTTTCCCGACCGCTACCGTGGAAGCGTGGAACCGATTTATTGCGACTGTCACCTCACAACCTCAAGGCCAGGGAGAACGTTGACACAAGTGCACTCGAGAAAGTTGGGCACTCGCGAGTCGCTCGGCCTCCGCGGTCACCTCCGCGCTGTTAAATTTCTTTTATTCCCTTTTGTTGACTGGCGGGCACTCGTGGGGTCGGACATTATTGTCATTGTTGTAACCTATCGAACTTTGATCTTTTGTGATGGTGCTTCACTACCCATATATCTCGATCAATCACCACAATATCATGTACTCTGCATTAGAGAAAGTTCTAGAATCTAGAATGACAAATTGTGTCATGGAGTAGAGTCCATGTTGAACGATCAGATACTTATACTTATAGTGTTCCTAGGCGGTGATGAAGCTTGCATTAGATGAAACTCGGAGCGAATCAACGAAGAGATAATAATTTCGATATTTGTCAAATTCTTCAGAATTCAAACAATGCTCAGTACCAGTTAAAATATACTTTACAGCGAGAACAGACTATAAAGCACGGGCACTAGAGCTTTAAACAGTAGTAAGCTCCATTGCGAATGCCACAGCCAACTTCGAGAACTCCAACATATGATCAAACGAAAACTCGGTCGAGATATCAATCCGACTAGAAACAATCAGTAACAAATCATGAAAGCACCCAAGAACTTACTCCCTGCCCGAGTGAATGTTGTCGTGATTAGCATTCTCGAACGATGATTCTGTAGCATGGTTGATGAGACAAGAACATTCGAGTCAAAAAATAATATTACCAATAGTAAAAATGGCAGGGTATCCAGCCTTGTTCCAGGATGCGCTATAAATGTGAATCAGTACGGAGAGTGTGAGGCAGGACAAGACGCAAACTGGTCGGAACATGCATAACCACACTTGGTCTCGGCGTAGGGAATAGACAAGTAGGCATCGATAAGTTGTTTGTTATATTTGGTCAAGCTAGGAAACATGGTCAATTTCTTTCAAAGGTAATAGAGGTGGTGAAAGAGACAGACACATCATTTACATAATCTGTGATCACGCCAACTTGCTCTGGGGTACCTTCTTTGACCCAAGCAGTCATGTCGAACTAGTGACAGTCAGCAGAATATTATACAATGCTTGTGGCCATACCTGGCTCATAGCATAAATCTGCGTCCCCCGAGCGGCGTATGCCTGAGCTACTGCTTGTGATCCGAGCAACCCACCCTCCTGTATGTTATCAGCAGTGATTGATAACCTCAACGAACATTCTCACTTCCGCAGAATACCAATGGAACTCGAGTGGTCTTTCCGGAACAAAACCAGAAGCCAAAATGGAACGGTAGGCCTCAAGGATGGTGACCGTGCCAGAGCCATCATCGTCAGCGCCTGAATAGATATTGACAATATGAATCACTAATAGTGTCCATCCGACACTGACCTGGCGCTGGCAGAAAAGGCCAGAAATTTGTACTGTAACATCAAGAGTGAGCGCCGCTATATTACGAGGACGAACCACTTGCCTGTCAAGATGGGCACCAATAACTACAGCTCTGTTGTCTACCTGAGAAGAACCATTGATTCTAGCAATCTAGAACCATGGATCAATAACTGTTAGACAGTGTATCATATCCCTTACAATGGAATTCTGGCCCCATGAATGTTCGAATTCTTCAACTGTAATATAAGGTCGCAACGAGGGGGACACATTCTCCTCCGTAATCTGCGAGGATTAGTCCAGCAGCACATCAAAATAGTAAACGTTGGTCAAACCTGGATAACTTTCGACAGCAACCATAACTGGCTTTGCCTTCCGGTCTGTATACTCGTCGGTTAATACAAGCATTGCGCAATGCTACGACATGACGAGCCTCGCTGCGATAATCTACCAAAAGCATGGCAATGAGCACCAAGACATATAGAAAGGTCAGATGAATGAATCATACACCGCGTCTGGAAACCTGTGAACTTCTCGAGGTTTTCCCTCGGTCCCACAGTCGACAGAGTCTCAATGACTTTCGTCACTTGCTCCTGCAACTTCAGTGGTGCGTAAGAGACTGCTTCGAATTGAGCACAGGTTTACAACCGGTGTCGTTCAGACCTACTAGTCTCTCGAGGGTTCGCGCAGGAGAGGGCTTCGAGCTGAAACGTATCCGTGCTGTGGGGTATCGTCGTCCCACAAATGTTTGGGTCACCGAATCATGTGTACCTACACGTCAAAGAATTTGATTCCCTTCGCCTTGGCCTTGATCTAGACCCACGACAATGGCGAGTAAATTCAATACGTTGTAACAGGGCAGTCTGGGTCTAACCTTGTCGAGCTCCGTCATGAGCACGGGGGGTGCGTCAGGTTCGAGCTGTACCAGCCGCTCCGCATTGAGATCGAGACTGAACCCCTCCGCTGCACTGGGACTCGCGTCGAAGGTTTGGCCGTTAAGAACAACTTGGGGGGCATCTCCTGAACCACGGAACGTTGGAATAGTGGTTGCAAGGCATACTCTGGCAACTGCTAGCAGCAGGATGGTGGGCCACATGACGAAACAAAGTGACAGACGAAGTACCCTGTCAGTCGATCCAAAGTAGGGAATGAATCGTTGGCCAAGCTGGGACCAACAAAGATAAGCAAGCCAAAACCGCGTACTTGGTTTCCGCTCCAACTCCCGTGTTTTATCTGGATACCCGCCGTCTCATTCGTTTGGCCTGCAAGTATCCTGGAGAGTGGCAGCAGATTTTGTAATGATATGAACTTGAAGCTGCTTCATGTTCAGGTTGCCGTGGCACTGGAGACAGTGCGGGAATGTACACAATCTTCGGAACAAAGACGGCAAGCCGGAAAGGGCATAGTCTAGACTGGAAAGCGATGAAAGTACACTAGTAGTCTACGGTGACATCGATGAGCGCCAAGCATGACATGCGACAACGAAGAGCCCCGTAGGGAGACACAAATCGAGTCGACCCATCACACTTCGAAATGCCCGGAGAGAGGGCACGAATGAGGGAAACGTCGGCGGAGCCAGTTCGTGTGTCATGTGCATCAATCGGGCTGGTTTCAAGTCATTGACCTTGATGACTGCACTTAACCACGGCCTGGTGCATGAGGAAGCGGCGGACTAGGACAAGGAACACCTGGCAGGATATGCAGGGTGTGTCGGCACGGAAGAGGGGATCAGATCACGATGATAGTGCCACCCAAGCCCAGAATAGCGGCTCGGGACACAGATGGCGGATTGTTTAAGTTATGGTCGGATGACGTAGTTGGGTCAATGACGGGTGTACTTTGTCGGCATTGTGGTAGCTCTCTGCGGCATCCCCTGCTGCCCATGGAGGCAGGTACGCCCTTGCTACCAATGTCACCAGACCATGAGGGGCCGCATACTAGACAGCGCGCCTACTTCAAGTTATGTTTGTCCCCGATATTGGATAACTACAAGCACTCCGGACTTGCGCACGGTCCCTCGACTAAACTTTTGGAGACGGCCGTAAATCTGAGTAGGCCACGCACCTATCGAGCAACTCGGTCGGCGGTTCTTTCCTCGCAGGGCCGGCCCGCATCCGGATGCCAACTAGGTTGACGGCTGTCCAAGATGTAAGACCTTGTAAAACCACCTTGTTTTCCAAGCGCGCTCCCATTCACCCCGTACTGGGTACGCATATTATCATCTACCAATGAAAGATGCACATGGTTCTACATGCAAGCACTCAGTTGAACCTCCAATGGTACTCTATTCATTCCTCTTTTGAGATGAGAACAGAGTACGCCCTGACCGTTCTCTTGATCAGCTTCCGGTCAGGCAAGGCACTAGGCTCCGATTACAGACACCCGCTCCTTTTTTGTGAGAACAAGGCAACAGAAGCGAGGTTCACATTCGATTCAAATACGCCATGTAGCCGCGTTCTCGGATGAACCTCGCCTTTCTTCGAGAGGTGCCGAGGATGTTATTGACAAGGGAAGTAGAGAGGCATAAAAGGCCCCCCGAAATACCATTCTGTCGGCCAGACTCTCGCTTCGCACAGTCGTCTGAATCATACTGCACACTAGTGAGTGCTTTCAAACATTCTATTTTCATACATACTCAAATGATCAAGCAGCTGTATGATGTCCCACCGCTGTGATATATGCAAGAAGGTTGCGGGTGTTGCTTGCGTTGAAGCAGGACATGTTAAAGTTTGTTCCATGCATAAATGCTATTATCAGGACAAATGCAGGAACTGCGACCGTGATGCGAGGAGGTTGGAAATGCAGGAAATGGAAAGAAGGAAACGGTGAGGACTCACAAGAGACTCTGGGGATTCGAACTCACTGGGTGTTCTCGCCCTTAGAGATCACGTGCTAGCCCGTTTGAGTTTGAAGTTGGGCGGGGAATGCGGATGGAGCCATGTTGTGAACGTCTTTATTCTGGGCCCGTTGGTATTGTATTAAATGGAAGCAGCCCGTCTTGTCAAAGGAAGATCATCTTTATCGCATCACAATAATGAAATAATAGAGGATTCACCTTGACTAGAGGCTCCTTCCTTCAACTCTTTGGTCTGCCTATGAGTTGGGGACCTCGTACCTTGAGTAAGCTGACGAACCGACAATATTGGGCCTCTCTGGCCCAGCGGTCTTACTTGGCCGGTCGTCCATGCAGGGTGTAGGGCCTCCGATGCTCATCTAGCGCACACTGATTATGTGTCCGTGGACCATAGACGAATCCAAATAGCAAGTTGTATAGTCTACAACTCGGGGGACTGGTAGACGACTAGTCACAAGACAGCAGAACACCAAATCCCCTGTCGGAATTATGAGGGGCTCCGTTTCATTGAAGTCATGAGTCCATGAAGATCGCGTGAACAGACGGGGAAAGCTAAGGTCAAACGAGCCGTAACTTAGGAATCCCACCGCTGACAAATACAACTGTGGCTAAATCTGTACAGTCCACCGGAGATGTCCGAGAGGGCCATCCAAGGATGCCTCGCTAACATTGCTCGTCAAGATTACCGCCCTTGAACATGGCAAGTTCTTCCAGTTGACTTCAGACGGTGTTGCTTACGCATTTTTCTAGACCAAACGTACCCGCAAAGTTGGCGTGACCGGAAAGTACGGCACCGTGTGTACCATCCGTCCTTCCATCGCGGTCCCTGAGCTCACCTTGGAGTCCATAGCGTTACGGTGCCTCCCTGCGAAAGCAAGTGAAAAAAGTGTGTTTACTACCGCAAATGTTGGGGCAGTAATTAATCTGTCTGCCCGCATAGATGGAAATAACCCAACATGCCCGCTACACTTGCACATTCTGTGGCAAGGCAAGCGTTCACCTTCCGTACTCACGAACCTATCTAACCATTGCACCCAACAGGACTCGGTAAAGCGCACGGCCGTTGGCATTTGGCATTGCCGTGCATGCAAAAAGACGATCGCTGGGGGAGCTTGGACTGTATCGACAACTGCAGCTGCCACAGTGCGGAGGTGAGCCATTTTATCTGCACGTTCGTGTGACCCGATTCTGAAATCTGTCGTAGCACCGTTCGTCGTCTGCGTGAGCTTACAGAGGCATAGAATACACCAGGATTTCTTCTTAGCATCCTTTCATGACGTTGTTTTACATATCATAACCCGAATAACTATGCCTCATGACGAGAAGCAATCTGTAAGGTTGTGCAACGTGCAGTCTCAAAAGTACATTTATTCAAGGCGAACGGAAACAAAAATGGATGTGAAATACCACAAATCTACTACATCAAGGACCAATCTCTGGTCCATCTGCTGAACTGGGGGCATCGCCCTCTTCCTCATCACTAGCATCTTCCTCTGGATCAGTGGCGTCATGGTCACTGTCGTCATCACTCTCTTCGCTCTCGTTGAACAAGAGAGAGATATACTCGTCACCCAGCTGAGCATCCTGGACAGAGGTCTGCTGTGAACTTGGGGTATTGTCAGAGATACCATCGGAACCAAGGACGACAGGAACAAGCGCGCCAGCAGCGGGCGCGTTCTCCAAGGGAAAACCGGTCTTGGGCGTTGTCGCTTTCGTCGGCGGTTTGCGGTGGCGGTTCGCACGTATGACATGCGGAAGCTTGCAGCCCTTGGTCGAACAAGTACCCTTTTCCGCAAAGTCTGGACACTCGCGGACATGTTGCATCTGACAGTCGAGACCATTGGAGCAATAACCAAGTACTGCAAAGTCACGACAAACGCCATGTCGCTGGCCCACGCGAACGTGAGGGAAGGGACAACTCTCCCGGGTGCAGCGCCCGTTGTTCGCAAAATGAACACAGAGGGGAGTACGCTCTGGGATGGGGTCGTGCGAAAGATTGCAAGACTCGGCGGTGCTGGAACAGTTGCCGTGCAAAAAGTTCCAGCAGATAGCAATCTTGTTGGGGTCGTGCTGGTACATACAGGTGAGACCACGGCTGCAAGCACCTGGGCAGCCGTGGGGGACGAGGCCATCTGCATTGAGGATGGAACATTGGAAGAAGGAATGGGAGACGCACCGGTTGTGGTGAATCGGGGGCAGGGTTTGTTGAGGTACTTGATGCGCTTGTTGGGATGGCGACCTCTGGTATGAGGAATCAGATTGGGACCACGAGAGGAATTGCGGCGGTGGACAGACTGTGTTGGCCGACGGGTGTTGTCGAGGGTCATGTTTCGGTTCCTTGGCCGGTGCTGTTGAGTGCGAGAGGATACCTTTGGTTTGTAAGCTCGATGGGCAGGGATGCGGTGGCCGTGGGTCGTTCTTGAAAAATCCGCGGGCTGCTTGAGGGGTGCTGTGGAGGGATTGGAGACTGGATGGGTGGGATGTGCTCCGGCATGGACGCGACGAGGGAGGGGGGACTCACGGTCCTTGCGAACGAGAGAGCGAGAGGAGGACTCGAAGGTGACGCCGTCGATGACGACGTCGCGGTAGGCCGAGAAGGGGCGATGTCGTTGCTGGGTCTTGTGGTGGTTGATGGCACCTTGAGGGTGGTCAGCGACGGCGTGTGGGCTGCTGGGCGCGAATGTACCTGTGAGACGGGCGATTTCCGCCTTGAGCGCTGCGTCGGACGTCGAGGCCATCGAGCAAGAGCGAACGCGCAAGCTTGGTAATCAACTCCCCCTCCTCATATATGCTCCGTCGCGTCCTGTTGCTCGTCCTGCTCGGCTCTCTCTGGCTCGCGACCCGCCCGCGGTCTCCCAGGGCCCTCGCAGACGCTCCCTTGCTCCGGGACCGCTCGCTCACCGTCGTATTGCCCCTCGTTCCCAGCACACTGCCCGGCTTGGACCGTCTGTTGGCACCCTTTCTTCTCCCCACAAACATCCTCTACGAAATCGCCATCGTCTGTCCTCGCTCTCTCGCCGCCGACGCCCGTCGCAAGCTCCGTCTCGCTCTCCCGAATGCTACAGACCGCTACCCCAGGGTGTCTCTGTATCCACAGTCTGGTCGGACCATTCATCAAGCCTCCCTCGAGCTTGCTGCTCGTGTAACCACCCGCTGGGTTCTTCTCCTCGACGAACACGGTCTTGGGCAGGTGGCCGAGTGCTACAAAACTTATCTGCTCCACCCACGCGCTTTTCGTTTGCCAGTCGGACCCCGAGGATTCGTTGGTTCATCTCCCACTTGGTCTCAGCTGTCTCCTTCCGAGCGTGTACAGCCGGTAGCGTTTCTCGTCCCACCCTTTGTGGTTTCCT
The DNA here is from genome assembly GCA_038089215.1 of Tylopilus vinaceipallidus. Lineage (NCBI taxonomy): Eukaryota > Fungi > Basidiomycota > Agaricomycetes > Boletales > Boletaceae > Tylopilus > Tylopilus vinaceipallidus. The sequence continues at coordinate 13,395 of JBBPKK010000289.1, forward strand.
CCAGTCTTCTGGCCGGCGCACCTCTCATGTCTCACACCTGGCCTGAGCTGGGAGCTCACGTTGCAAAATCGACCCGCACCTCCTTTGGTGGCCTCGTTATCGGCGCGGACATCTTGGACAATATAGCCTGCCATTCAGGGACAGAATCCGATAGTCGATTGGATCACAACACCGATGCTCACACTCTGGCGGATCTTGGCGTCTTACCTCCATCCCCCAGTGGTTTCTTTCTTCTTGCATTTCCCCACAGAGAAGACCTCGAAAATTTCGTCCCAGCGACGTGCAAACTCCTCCAGCAGAACTACACTGTGTTAACCTATCTTTACGACACTCGCGCCGAACTAGCATCCTTCGGTCTTGTCAACGAAAGAAACTGCACCATACTTCACTTTCAGCCCCCGACCGGAACATCTAGTTTACTCGACTGGCTCACCTCCCTTGGATCGGTACCCGATATCGTGATTGGTTTGGATCACCAGGACCTGGTTTCGTCGACCTTCTCGTTCATTTTAGAGCAATCCCCTTTTCTCAATACCACCCTGATAAGACTTCCTCGCCGCGAATTGCCATACACCGAATGGATTGGGACCTTGACTCTTGAGCAACTGCGCAGTTCGTCTTTCCTCCCCAACAAACTGATGTTGCACTACTTGTGAAACCAGATTGGAACGTCCCCGAAATTACCCTCAGCGTGATTACGAACAATCGTCCACACTCCCTCTCGCGTTTGCTACAATCAACCCAGCGTACGTTATTCTATGGCGACAAAGTTAATTTACGCATCAACATGGACCAAACTTCCGACCCGCAAACTATGCGTCTTGTGCAAGAGTTCGAGTGGCTCCACGGTGATGTGTTCCTCCACCATCGTGTCATTCATGGAGGCTTACTTTCCGCCGTCGTCGAGTCATGGTACCCCCACTGCGACGACTCCTATGGTCTGCTCCTCGAGGACGATATTGAGTTATCACCGCTTTCTTATGCGTGGCTCAAAATGGGCTTGTTGCGTTACAAGTTTGTCCGGACTCATCCAGGTGACCGCGTACTGACGTTGACCGCCAGATACGGCAAACCAAGTCCCTCTGCGTCCCAACTCTTCGGAATCAGCCTATACCAACAGAAGATTATTGAGCTCCACCCTTCAGGTCGCCAGCCTTTCGACGCCCGCACGCTTTTTCGACCCATGTTACTCGCCAAGCACTTTACCCCCTACCTCTCTCAAGTACCATGTAGCTGGGGCGCACTCTACTTTCCCGCTCCGTGGCGCGAATTCCACGACTACCTCTCCCTCCGCCTCTCTCAACGCGTCCTCCCCATTAATAGTGCAATCGTCCCGGGCGTGCGCTCCAATAAATGGACTAGGTCGTGGAAAAAGTACTTTATCGAGCTCGTCTACCTCCGGGGATACGTCATGCTCTACCCCAACTATGACGACTTTGTGTCACTGTCGACGAACCACCTCGAGGTGGGCTCGCATGTCAAGGACGAGCCGGGGGAAGTGTACGAGCAAAAGAAGCGCATGTTTTTGCTCCCGCTCATGTCGCTCGCCGGTGGGTTGTCGTCCGAGTCGGGGCCGGGCTCGTCATCGCCGGGAGACACAACTGCCAACTGGCCGAGGTTGCTAGACTTGCCTGGCGGGACGCTGCCGGACTGGGAACGACTTCCCGTGTTGGATCTTGTGGGCGAGGTGTCATCGATGGAGGTGATCCAGAAACGGGGCGAGGAACGAAGGGTCGAGTTGGGCGTGTGCTCAATGGACGTTACACCGCTTTCCCCGAGCATACGAGACATTTTGTGTTAGCTGTGGCCCAGAATAATTCACATGTGACACTAGCGAGAACGGCTTGAAGCACGCTCCAGTCCATAAACCAGTAAAACCAAACCATTTAATTCGTACAATTCCTGGAACACCAGAGATACTTTTATCCTTTCTAACGAACGATCAAACGATACCAAAAGGAGGGATCAGCATCTTAAAATACGTATTATACGAAATGGAGGCGGGGATGAGCAAGACGAGACCCTCCGTCTTCGTTCTAGATCGTAATCTGTGAACTATCCAAGCCCAGCGCGTGTAAAAACAAGTTCACGTTGGCCAGCTTGGCTTTCCTCTCCTCCTCGTCCATTACCCCCCACCCTTTTTGTGCGCTCGCAACGTTTTCAAGCACTTTTTCACGCAGGCCAGCGACCAGCGTGGACTGCTGTTCCGGGGAGGCGTGGAGCGCCAGCGCCGCGAGGAATTGCCAAACGGGCTGGTCAAGAATTTCCGCGCCCGCGGATTGTGGAGGCAGACGGCCGTGGATGTTGTGTTGCGTCGGTGTGGCAGCGAGCTGGAGGGCTCGTCGCGTGGAGGGGAAGAGTAGGAGGAAGTGGGGCGCAAGCAGTTGGAACAGGTGATCAAACATGAGCTGCCTACAAACGAAATCCAATGATATAACATGTAGTACGACTGCCAAAATACGTACCATTGCTCGGCATCCTCAGCCGTAGGAATATCCGTCTCGGGGACGCTACTTATCTCCTGTTTGATGATTTCTACCCGACTCATGAAGAGTGTCAAGATTGCAATACCAGGCTACAACCCCTCAGTCGTCGTGGTCACAGAAATCCAGCGCAACATACCCTAGTTTGAGCAATCATTACTGCGTCACTCCTGTCCAAAAGCAGTCCCAAGAGGCCAGCGATAAGCCTTAGCTCCGCCTTGGCTACGACGGGCAAGATGCTCTGCAGCACACTTCCGAGAAAGGCCTGCGTCTGCCTTTCCACCTCGTCCCTGTCGGGTGGGCTGGAATCGCCATTCGCGGGCGACTTGCTTTGTGCGTGGAGGTGGGAATCCTCGGGCAGGTCAAGTAGATGAGCATATTTGACGACGTCCAGCTGAGAAAAACACGCGACCAAGAGGGTCATGAGAGTAAGCATCCGAGCGGGTTGAATATGACGACTGAGCCTTGGCAAGATCCGTTTCCCCTTTGCCAGAGTGAGCAGAGAGATGAACGGATGAGGATCACTACACGTCCAAAACATTAGCGCGTGATGTATTGCATGAGTAGGCCTAGCGTATGGGCTGACCTGGTCTCGAGGGGTACCATGACTTTCAGGCCAACCCATATTTCCTCGATGAGAGATTCGTACTCTGCTTCCCTATTTATACGTTCCATCTGAATGACCGGCAGGAGTATCGGCTAGCACACACCAGGTAGCGACAGCTTCCTCGTCTTCTTCAAGAGGCTGGTCCCGCCTCATTTGTTCGATATTGAGCGCAAGATCGTACAGTGACTCCAGGGCAACAAGGACCTGACGTTGTGTGAGGGGATCTTTTCTGACCACCCCATCCTGCAATGAGGGCATGAGTCATGAAAAAAGGGCAAAGAGGTCAGCTCACTCCCGCAACATCACCTAATGCCTCTCGTCCTAGTTTCGCAGCCTCGCGCACTGCACCGTCGCTGTCTCTACTGAGACTGTGACCCTGTCCATCCTCTTTCGAAATGTGCGGATGCGTAGTGGCCGAATTAGCAGAGTCCACCTGCAAGAGCTGACGTGGGGCAGCCTTGTAGCTGCGTCCAGAAGTTTTACCAAGGGCACCTTGCAGACTGTGCAATGCTAGGATGTCAACGTCAGTCGAGATTTATGTCGACGGCGTCGGAGAAAGGCTCACAGTGCAACCCTTTCTCCTTTTCCCTCAGTCTGGCATTGTTGACGATCCTCTCCACCTGCGCCTCCATCTTTTGCATGGCACTCTGTCTCCTACCACCCGACTTTTGTCCCGGCATACCTAATCCTACACCACCGCCACTTCCGAATTTCAGCACACGTTCTGAATCCGCGCCGGGTTGGAGACCCATACGAGAACGAAGAATTGCACCATAAACCTGTGCATAAAAGTCTTCTGTATATGGATCCTGGGTGACAAGTTGCGATACTTGAATGCGGGTTATGAAGTCCTTATCGGACTGCGTCATAAGGTCGTTATAGCGTGACTGCAGAAAATGTTCTGAGTCACATTGCTCTCGCGAAAAAAAACAGCAAACACTCTACCATATGTGCGATCTTGGAAGCTTTCCTTCGCCGCTTCTCTTCCATGCGCTCGGTCTCCATGATCTTGCGCATCGCTTCTGCACGGAGAGCCTCTTGCTCCACCTGGCTGATACCCTGCATATCTCGCATAAATTCCGCTTGAGCCATCTCCGATAGAAGCCTTTGCTGAAGCTGGATACTCTGCGGCAAATACTGCGCGTTGTGCTGGTTGATCAGCGGTAACTCCCCGCTTCCGCCTACACCCGCACCAAAGGCAGCTGTGGCGGGAGAGTGGGTGCGACGCTGTTGCAATGCCTGCAGGTCGGCGTAGCTTGCCTGGCGGCGAGCTTGGAGCGATGGCTGTTGCTGGAGCTGAGAAAGTTGTTGAGCACGAAGTTGCCTCTCGAGCTCCTCCATTCTCAGGCGTTCCTGCAACTCCTTGAGTCGCTCTTGCTGTTGCCTCTCCTGTTCCTGTTGGAGCATCAGGATCTGTTGCTGGTGTTGATGCTGTTGATGGAAGCGGGGTGACTGCGTCCTCGGCAACAGCGACTGGGTTTGTGTGTTCTGTGCTAAACGCGGTGGCGGAGTCACCTGTTGTTGGTGGACCTGGTGAAGACGAAGTTGCTGTTCCTGCTGAATGAGGTGCTGTTGCTGAAGTTGCAACAGGCGGATACGTTCCTGGTCTCGAAGTTGCTGCTGTTGTTGCTGCAACAATTGCTGTTCCTCCGCCAGTCTTGCTTCCCGTTCACGCTGCCGGAGCTCCAGCTCCTGTCGCTGCCGAGCTTGTTGTGCCACGAGCTTCATCTCAGCCTCGATCTCCTGCACGGTTCGAGCCCCAGGCAGGTTAGTGCCATGTGGGATTGACTGGTGAAGTTGCTGATCAAATGAGCGATGATGATCTGGTGTCTGTTGACCAGACGGTGTTGCCGGGGCCAGATGCCTGGACACAGACGGAGGACGATTATCCGGAGGACGCAATGTTCCATTGGCACCTCGGAGCAGCGAAAACGGAGACTTGTCGTCCCAAATCGACTCGAGGGAATGGGAAGCGGAAGGCGCTGGAGAAATGCCTAACCGGGTTGAGAAAAAACATACAGTCAGATAAGTACGAGTACGAGGACTGTCTAAGGTGATTTGGAGGAGCAGGTCGCTTACCTCGCTCAGAGAGCTTCGAAGGAGGCCGAGCACGCTCTTGGGCGGGCGTGCGCTCCCTCAGAGGTTCTTGGGGAGTTGGGCGGTGATCATATCGAACACCAATTGCGTCTGGGAACGCCTGGCTCGCAAAATCGAAATCTTTGCCTGTGACGAAGGAAATTGCCAAAGGGGTCCCCGTTAATGCTATCGGATCCGGGGATAGTGCAGGCTATCGACTGACCAACAACGCCAGTCCCGCCAAAAGTTTCGTCATTCAACTCATCGCCGCCCTCCTGGAGGGCATCACCGAGGCCGTCGTAACTCTCCTCCCCCCAGGTGTAGACAGCAAGGTCCTCAGATTCTTGCAGGCCGCCTTCCAAGAATCTCTTCTTCTCTTGTTCTGGATTGCTGGCCTCGAAACCAAAGAAAGACATAGAAGAGGGCTTTTTTTTTCTTCCGCCCCCAGCGCCGCGGAGGGGTGCAGGGAGATCGCTACGAGGAATCGGCAATCACAACAAATTCGTTGCTCATCTTTGAAGATGCTTGTCCGCCGGCCAACACAAACAGCACCACACACGCCTCCGACGTAAAGCGCTCTCAGCCCTACCACACCCCTGAACAGACGGACTACAATTACACTACCCTCCTCACCGCTTCGAGCAGGTCTAGCAACGTACTCGCACTCCACGCCTGTGTCGTGCACGAGTCCCTGCAGTATGCCCCATCCTTGTTCGTCAGCTCCGGAAGACCAGCCCACGCGTCGCGTTGGATGTGACGCCGGGGTTCAAGCAACGCTCGATGGACGTGGTGCAGTGTTTGCAGGGCATCCTGCCCAGGCATCAGCTCCGTTCGGCGTCCGTTTGTCAACAAGACGTACATTTCTCCCTCCCCCGGCCCGCGTGTCGAAATAAAGATAGGCCCTCAAGAAGTATCCAAGCGGCCACCCCCACTCTGGACCCTGATCTAACGGCATTAGCACAACGCACGCACGCAGCGGCGGCGCTCACGTTGTGGTAATTCCGTCCTTTGGCGACAGCCTTGTCCTCTGAATCGTTCGAGTTATCGTAGAATGGGCGGTACTGCATGTCGCTTGGATCAAGGGTCTTCATCCCCATGGGACCCCGCAGGATCTGGTCAGCGAGCCGGAGGGCCTGCAGGGCATGCGTCTCGTCGAACAGTTCAGGTGCCACTGCCATCGCAATCGGAAAGTTGGGCCGAAATTGATAGTCCGACCATTCACGTCCTCGTCCAGACCCGAAGACATCCTTGTATATCCCTCGGCGATTGATGAGCTTCGGATCGACCACATGCTGGGAGTCCTCCGCAGGATCTGTAGTATGCATTAGCAGGAGCGGTGCGGTTCAAGCGTGCAACTCTTCACCCAAAGGAACATAAAAGTGGTGCTCAAACGACCTCTGAATAAGGTCGTTCCACTCGCCATATGTAACCAACTCGTCCCTTCCATCGACTGTTTCTGAAGTCAAATATCGAGGACGGTCAATCATGACTACTCACCAGAAGCAATAACTCCTTCGAAAGGGAACCGTCTTTCCCTTGCTAATTCGTTTAGCCACCTGAGGGTGCTCTTCACCAATCCCACAATCTCGACGGGGGCACCGTCCCTCGGGGTTCCGGGAATGCCCTTGGTCCCTGCCTTCTCACTTTCCCCCATCTTATCCATCCATGTCCCGCAATTATATTCGCTCCCTCCGAATACGAACCCCGTCTTCCAGTCGACATAGATGTCAACATTAAATCCTTCATCTTTCATTTGTGTGTCCAGGTTTGGACCAGCGTTGTGTTCGCGGAACGATATCCCCGACGCGTGTCGTTGAAGGATTTCTTGAATAATTTCAGCAAGCGTGCTGGTATATGCATACGCGCCGGGGTCGTTCCATGCAACCCAACTATCGTCCACAGGGAAACGGCGAAGGACAGTCTCCGAAAGAATAGATATACCATTTGGTGCCATGCTGACATAGTCTTGAATATTTTGTAGCATCCACCAAGGTGAATCGCGTGAGTTGTACCTGCCTCGAGTTCATCACCCGCTTTTACTAACACAAGTGCGATCACAACATACCGGGGGTTTCTCACCGAATCCAGTAAATTCGGAATAAGCCCATGTTTGAGCGTCGAGGCAAATGCTAGGATATGTTTCCTCGCTCCTTCGAAGTTGCCAGTGGTCAAGAACAGTCCTCGGAGCGAAATAAACACATCCCTCCCCCAGCACCTTGCCCATCCAGTGCTAAAATGAGGCAATCCGGCAGCGAGCGAGGGAGTAGCCTTCTTGGGGTCTAATGAAGCCGATTGCACTACTCCATGCAGTTGCACAGCGCATAGAGCAAGATTTTGCGTAAATTCGTGCCCTGTGGATACGAACTCAGAAAACTGCTCTAACGCAGCACGTCGGGCGGCCTTGTAGGCTGTGTATACAGTGATGGCAAAGAATTTGGGTTGCAGGTATGGTGCAACGTTTTTTTTTATCCTTTCAAACCTCTGGCGTAACCACTGAGCTGGAATGGCTAGGTTCGGCAGTTCGTCTATTTGACTACTCACCCCTGTCAATACAAGCGTATCAACATATTATGCACTCACCAGAATAGCCTGTCGACGGTATAATCCAGAGCCCATGCACCTTGTCTCAAGTTTTCGCACAACGGGTGACCCAGATCATTAGCGGCCACGATTCCTTGCAATAATCCCATCCATCCCTCCATCCCGCAATACATCAGCTGGCCCAGGGAAGGGACATTATACACGCCAAACTTCCCGTCCGTTGCATCCCGTTCTTCCGCATCTGCTCGGTAGAGTACAACGTTGAGATCCACAAGATCAAGAAGTGAGAAAGCGACCGTGGCGGTTTCAGCGTCGGCACAGAATGTATCGAGTGTATCATCAGTCTCCTGGGCTTCAACTTCGAAAACCATAATGCTGCCTGGTGGAAAGAAGTCGGGAACGGTGATGGAACAAAAAGGCTGAGAGCTGCTGAACTTCTGAATGGCTGGGACCTCGGGTAAGTCGACGAGTTTGCTAGGCAAGCCCTTAATCGCTTGCTTGTCTTGAGGAACTTCATAAGATGAGATGTTGATAGCGAAGCCACATATAAATTTCGCCCGCATTCGACTTAGTTCGATAGGGCTCGCTACCATCAACTGTGGTCTTTACATCGGGTGTACAACGGAGAATGAGACAACTCACCCTTGCCTCGTTCTTTGGGGTATTTTGTGAACGCCATGTGAGCAACAAGTAAGTATCCTCTTTGCGTCCTTGGGTGAACTCTATGGATGATGATATACTGCGGAGCAGAACAAGTCGTCAGCACTGGGTATGTATGAAAAAAAAACCCAACTGAGCACTTGCATCACCATCTTGAAACACGTGAGCTTCTTCGTACCCTCCCAATACCATCTCTCTCCTCAACCCATTCAATATCCTTTTTGCTCTGCCAATTCCCGACCCCGCACCAAGGTCCGTGACTTCGTACAGTCTCTTTTCCCGAACTAAATTTAGAAGCTTCGGGTACAGATCGTCGAATCCTTTGACGGAGGCCACAGCACAATATCCAAACGTCACAACACCGGCCACGCAGAGTGCGTGCTCGACAGTAAATTTGTCAAGGTAAGACTCATTGTCGTGAGTTAGGTCATACATAATGGCGTGTGGAACAGAGCCGAGGAGAGGCGTGACCGTACATGGTCGAGTAGGTCCTGTGCCGAATGGTGGAGCGAGTTCCTGAACACTCGTTAAACATGCCTCATCCATCGATCCTACCCAGCAGTCACAGGAAACAAGTAGGTCAATATGAACGGCGGATTCAACCAAGAACATACCGATCGGCTTTCCTAACCCAAACCGATACATGATCCGTGATAACTCTTTTGGGTCCCATGCATTTCCAGCTTCTCTGACCAGGCTGTTAACTCCCAGTTTCCTCACGAACATTAAATCCATCTCCTCGCTCCCAGTAAAAAGCTCGGCGCAGATATAGAGGTTTGGGTTTACTTTTCGCGCAGCATCGAGCATAGCAGTTCCAACATGCAAAGGGGTCGAATGACAGTTGTCGATGCGAAATCCGTCGAATGTTCTTCCAAGAGCAGTAACGTAGGAGGTCATAAATTTCCACAGCCATGGGCTGTCTGAAGGAGAGGAGCCATAGCGAAGTTTTACACAATCACCCCAGACAATGACTTGTCGGCGCAAGTACGCTTTGGAAGGTGGAAGAGCGAAGTTGACCAATGGATCGGCATCCCATATCCAGCCGTTATTCGCGACGCAATATACGGTGGGGTTGCGTTCGAACCCGGGCAGGCGCGTAAAGTAAGGTTCAACCAAGGGTAGACTAACCGTTACATCAGTCAACCTCCTAGAAAGTGACATGCACGCGCACTCTTTAGAAATTTCCCCGAGTCTTGGCCCATTCGGATCGAGTCGGGTGTACTTTAGTCTGCTCTTGATCATGTCCAGCGCTGCTCGTGTATCCTCTTCCCAGTCAGTGTAAAGTGGCACATTCAAAATATCAACGATCCGTTTCCAGCCTTCCACTAGTGCTCCATGGTCATCCGCAAGGTGTACAGAAGTGGCTTTCATGATTCCAGCGGCTACACCACCATCGACATGTGCACAGTATCGCGAAGATAGTGCACCCAGACCACGTATCAAGCCCGTTGACCGCACGATGTCGGCAATTGCGGACGCAGACTTGCCACTAACATCTTCACCGTTCCAAGGAACAATGGAATTAGACGATAGTGCACTCAGGATAGCGGCCATTTCCTCTTCGACATTCAGGACATAAAACTGCCACAATTGTTTTGACTTCAGATGTCCCTCCAAAGCATCCATGAGTGTGTCTATGTCTTTCTGGGAATCGATACGCGCGGGCAGTTTGCTGCCTTGGAGCGACCCAGAGAATTCGAGCATTGCATCATCGAACTCTAGTGCAGGAGTCAAGTGGGGGGTATTTGAGGGGCTGTAGCCTACGTTTTCGATGAGAACTGCGGAACCCGTTCAACATATGACTCGCCTGCTTCAGGATGCTGGACAAGCCACTCGCTGTCGCTGGCAGTATGGTTAAGCACCACGTCCGTTAGACTCAGAAGGCCATATTCCTCCTTGGCTACTCGCAGTGTATCTTCTATGATTGAGGCGGCTGTCGATACCTCGACAGGGGAATTAAAAATGCGAGGATCATACTTGTTCTGATCCTTGATAGAGTATGGGCTGTCGCTAGCGCCTCGCGCCTGGAGGGGAGTCCAATGCAACATGGTATAGCCGCGATCACTAGCTTCACGAAAGTGGTTCTTCCAGTGTACGACAGGACCCATCCACTTGGATATAACCGTTAACATTGCAATCCCATCGAGAGGTAAATCGACGTATTCCGGCAAAATTTGCGCCCCCTTTTCTAAAGGTGTCAAGGGTTTGAGATCAGGAGACAGAATTTGCGAGCGCGCTGGGACGCGGAGAATGGGATCGATATTAAAATAGCCTTCTCTGCCTTTAATTCGCTGTCCGGGGAGCTCGCCATCATATTCGATCCAATAGACGAATGCGCCGGCGTGAGATATAGGGAGATCGACTTGGATGGGCTTGGAGAAATCAGTGGGTAGTCTGGTTGCACTGGTAAGTTATGTTTAGCAGTCAACGGCACATGCTCACTTTCGGTCCGAGAACCTATCTCGCTCGAACAATCCACCGTCGAGGGGAAAATTTGTCCTAAACACGCCGTTCTTCGAGGCAGGCGTCCCCGCATCCAAAGAGACCCGTAAGATATAGGGGACGTATGCAGGTGGGAGTCGGATGTACTATGGGCTCAATGAGTAAACGGTCGAGATGAACGACTTGTTCGACTTGCCGACCGCTGTTTATCAGGCCCGCCATCGGGACCAAGTCCAAGTTCATAAACACGGATGGGTTGTTCTCCCGCCGATCGTTCACTCAAAAAGAATTCTTTGCCTTCGTCTGCGGGTGTCTTCGGAGTGTTTGGCACAATATCAGTTTCCACTGAGCTGGGTATCACCTGCGATAAGGAAAGGTCTGGCCTTTGAGTTGGGGCATCCTTTGCCCCGATCATGATGGAAACGGTGAGGGAGAAGTGGGCGAGGTGAAAGAAGTGGCAAACGTGTGGCCGATGCGACGCTGGCATCGCCGTGACACCGTGACGTCAGCTCTCCGATAAATTCCTCTTTGGAAATGCTCCTATTACACAACCAAAATTTACGAGAATCTCAATTGCCATAGCCATAGCGAACACCGAAAACCTTTTCTTCGCATGCCTTGATTTCTGCAACCAATAAAGTCAGCGTGAACCCGTAGCGGTCAAGAAAATGCCTGCCCATGCGATGGCGCAAGTACGTACGGAGTGCGACATGCTTTGAACTAAACCGACATATAGCCAGGTTCCCCATCATGCACCAAATGCCAGCAAGCGCTTTCCCCTCCTCGCCGGGTACACCTATCTCACAGCCCACGCCATGAATCTCACCCTCGTCACTAAAGCCCCATATCGGCCGAATCTTATCATGTAGGTCTGTGTTTTTGATGAGATCAACATATGCGCTACGCGCATCACCATAGCTGCAAACATATCTCGAGCTACAGATTCATCACGAGGAAAGGGGAAGAGAAGCTGACCCAGTTGCGAGGACGACAACGTCGGCGTCCAGCGTGGAACCATCTTTAAATAGTAGCCCAGTTGATGTAAATTTTTCGATGGCCCCGTCGCTTTTTAGCTTGATCTTTCCATCAATGATTAGCTGAGAAGCCCCAACATCTATCAGAACAAAGCTCTGGTTCTTGATGGCCGTTTAGATGAGGTAAGGGAGAACTCGCCGAAATAGTATCCGCCAGCCTTGCCAAATGCTAAATGCAATGCACCAGATTCATCTTCTCCGAACGTCAGCTTGAATCCGACTCTACGGAGGCCGTCGAGGAGTTCCCTGAAACACGTGTACACGTCAACATGTACAGAGGGAGGCGAAAATATACTTGTCTGCCTCTGCAATAGCCTTGGTAACGCGTTGATTCATGAGTTTCAGAACGTGACTTGGGTACGAGGCATTCACACGATCTGCCACTTCTGTCGTGGGGCCGCCCTCCCAGAAAAGACCTTTGATATGTCAGGTAAATTGTTGACAAGCGTTTTGATGTATGGGGAATGGCTGTCACCTAGTAAGCGAGGCATGCCCTCTTTGGTCGACATGATATAAGTGGGGCCCCGTTGAACCATCGTGACGTCTGAGAGAAAAAGTGAGTGAATAGTGGCAGGCAATCAAGGATACAACTTACCAACGCCATGCTCAACGTAATCAGCGCAAATGTCGTGGGCTAGCCATCATAAGCTACGGCTTAGATTAGCCCAGGTAGAGTGGCGTACCTGATGTACAAGATCCAATAACTGCAACCTTCTTTCCTAAATGATCTATCGCTACTTTGTGTTCACTAGAGTGCAAGACCTGACCCCTGAAGTCATCCTATTCTGCTTGTGGGCCGATTGGTTCTCAACCGATGTGTTTGACACTCACTTTCCTTGGAATGTCTGGTACTCTGGCCCTGCCACTGCCTATACCAAGCGCCAGAATGACATGGTCAACCTTGAAGGTTCGCTTTCGCCCTCCCTCACGTTCAATTTCAACCGACCAACGCTTCCCACCAGCTGCGGTTTCCTTCTCGATAGATACGACATTTGCTGATGTCCACACATTCAGCTCCAAGGAGTGAGCATAGGACTCAAGCCAGTCTGCTAGTTTCAGTGCCGGGGTGTAAACAGGCCAGGAAGGAGGGAACCTAAGATTTCTCGATTGTATGGTGGTGCATCTCTGGTGGAAGTACACACTTACGGTAAGTACGGCATGTGGTCATACCCTAGTACGACACAATGAGACAAGCGAACAGAAAGAATCCACAGACTCACAGACTGGGTCATGCAAGCACAGGGCAGCATAGCGTTTTCTCCAATTATCTCCTATCCGTTGGTTTCTCTCTACGACGAGCGCGTTAATTTCCAGCATTTTGAGTCGTGCAGCAACTTCTAAACCAGCCTGTCCTCCTCCAACAACAACCACGGCGGGTTCTTCGTCGACAAATTCCTTTTCCCTCTCCCGCCTGATTTCCCATTTGCCATGATTTGGCTGATGATCCCTGAAGGACCCTGTCCGCTCTGGGAAACCTTTTAGATCCTCGAGATTGGTGTAAATTACATGGGCCTTCCACGCGCCACTCGGAAGGGGTACGAGCCTGAATACGCCAGAGGCATGGCCCACATTGGTATCAAAATCAAACAAAGCCTGGATCCAAGCAATGTCTTCGTACGGTTGTTGGAGTTCTACCTCGTCCTGCCGAAGAAAAAAAGTGTCTGACTGAGGGTTGAAGACTTCTAGTTGGTCTTCCAGGAACTTGGACACCGCTTTCTTGCCCTCGAAGGTACGAAAGTCCCAAGTGAGCGCAAGTGTGTCACGCCAAAAGACACCATCGATGAGCAAGTCGACAATGGCAGACACATCTTTGAGACCGATCGCCTTGGTAAATTCAGAAAACCAGGTATCGGCAATGGCTTGAACGTTGAGGTTTGGATCAACAGTACTACCCAGGTTATGAAGAGTGGGAAGGATGCGCGAAAGGGTTGACGTGGTCATGATACTAGAGAAAGGTGATAAGGAAGCACCTGCGAAGCAGTCAGCCCACGTTACTCTCGCAATACATATATTTATCCGAACTTTTTGTTAAAGATACTTTATTGAGCGCTATTTTGTGTCCGACGAATTCCTAGAACAGTTGACCTTCAATTCACGGGTTCTGCCAATGGATACGATTGATCAGTAGATTAGGTTGGGCTCGGAGTTAGACCTGGCAGTGCGTGATATCACGTATTCAGGGCCCGTAGAGAATCGGAGATAAGGCTAGGCTCGAGGCAAGAACCACATGATCAATGTGTGTCGTTTGATAAGTGGGAAACCGGGCCGTCGCTCGTCCGGCCCACGGGGTAATCCGAGAGAAACCGGGCATGAACAGTGTTTGTTGGGTTCATCTTGTACCCTATGATTACTCTGAGCTGGACGTGGACTTATCAGAAAGTCCTTGAACCACACAAGTATGGCAACTTGACAGGTAAAGCTAGAACCGTAGACTTTGCCGGCAGGGTATACAAGTTTGGGCCCCAGGTTTCAAAGGTTCCGAATCCGTATTTATGATACGTGAGAGCGGGTCTTCTATGTGGATCGACCAGTAGTTATAAAAGCTGGCGAGTCTGTGCCATCCCAGTAAAAAGTCGCTGATTAGTATTTCGCGTTGACACGTACAGCCGCACTGGTTATCGATCAGTTGTCACCGGTCTGGAAATGACAGAATTATTTGGTTACCAGGGCCATTCGCATGATCATAACTTCCTCAGTGCTGCAGAGGTCACATAATACGACTCATTGCAAGCAGTCCGAAAGGGTAGTTGTCCCCCATTCCGTTTGCTGTCCCAGATTGACTTGCAACATTTATTTGGACAGACACTTGCAAAGTTCAACAAGTTGAAAGCACCAGCACATCGACGTCCCCACTCTAATAAATCCCGCTGGTTAATAAGTCCGCTGTAAGAAAGGACTAAAGGAAAGGGGGGAAAGTACAAGCGACGGTCAACATCGTCCGCCAGATTAACTCATCTACCCATATCCGACAGTGCACCCCCAACCTACTCCATTGCGACACCTCAAATGCAGAAAACAGATGGACGAACGAGATGCCCGGATTCCTTCGACGAACAGTATTTGGCAACGCAAAGGACGATGAACGAGATGTACGAATACAAAAAAGGGGCGGAAAATGCTGAAAAAAGAGAATGTGAGCAGTGAAGTTGTATGATAAGCGGCTCGATAGTCCTTGTTGATCGGGAGGATGAGAATGCACGAATAGGATAAGAGTAGAAGTCCGAGCGCATCGATTCCACTGGATATGCGTGGGAATATTCTGGATGTACAATGACTTCCTAGATCGGGTTGGGCAGGGTATTTCGAATTGAAGGTTGGAGCGAAAAACGCTATTGTTACGGGTTGTATGTATTAGCATGTATTACCATCGCTGCCCCTAGTAGGCGGGGCCCGTACCTTCAAGTTTCATCGTCGTCGCTGCTGTTGGTAAACAGCAAGTGGTACATCCTCCTCTTCGCCCCTCGACGCAGATACACCTCCGATGCTTGCCCTCGGTCTCCCGTTCTGCGACGATACGACTGCGTGAGCACTGACCACTTTCCTCGCTTTCCCATCTGCAGATAGGGGAACGCCGGAACTTGCCGTGGCCGATAGTGAACGCATTGGACCCCTTGAAGCTTGGGACCGGCTGGGAGCGGGTGATGACGGTGAATACCTGTTATGGTTTTGAGAAGGAGGGGAACGAGAACGGTGCATCGGGACCCCTTGCAGCGGCGGAGAGTCTGTCTGGAGGAGTCCGTTTGTAGGCAAAGCAGAAGATGATGGTGACCAGTTACGTGACCCTACCACTGGCGAAGCAGGTAACGAGTTGGACACAGGTGACATTGAACTAGGTGGAGTATGTGGATCCATGACTCCTGGATACACGTATGCAGCAGCCTCTGGCTCAACCAGTGGTTGGGACTGATTGATCGGAGGACTGGCTTGTCGATGTATGCGGGGGGAAGCAACAGCTCCGGAGGATGGTGAAGGTAATCCATAGCCGTACCCTGGACCATGGTATTCCTGTTCCATGACCCGGTGCTGCATCTCATATTGAGGACCTTTGACGAGCATCTCTCCCGCGCGTCGGGTGCCCAATTGTGCAGGATTCGGTTTTGTCAAGGTGCCTCGTCGTGATCTTTCTTTCTGTTGTTGCTGCTGAAGCTGAAGCTCTCTTTCCCTCTCGCTTTCCCTTTCTTTCTCTTCCCGCTCGCGTTCTTGTCTTTCCCGCTCCAAGCGTTCATTTTCCGCCCTTTGTCGTTCCTCGGCTTCGCCTCCCTCTGCCTCCTCTTGCTCAGAGACCTGCTGTGCTGGGGCTACGCCCCCCGTCCCTTGAGTGGATGTCACACCTGGACTCTGAGTTTTGTTGATAACACCAAGATACCAAAACATCAGATTACTGATTAACACCTGTTCATAGAGGGGCCTTCTTGGATTCGCCAGCTTGATGTGGCTCAAGCGATAGATTGCGCGTTCAACGTGGATCGGGTACCTTGCATATGGTCCCTGAAAGCCCGGCTGCGGAGAGGGAGACGTGGGCAGCCCCTTTGAGGACTTGGACGTTCCAAGAAGAGCTGCGGCCGTTTCGCGTCCAGACCCGTTGTACCCGCTACTCTGAGAAAACGAGTCGTCTTGCTTTTTCTTGCTGCTGAATAAAGACCCAAAGAAACCGCTTTCCTTTTCCTTCTCGACCCGCTGAGCCTCCTTTTCGCGTTCCCGTTCCGCTTTCGCTATTTTCTTCCCGCTTTTATCGTTGTTGCCCCATTTACCAAAGAGCCCTCTCCTGTCCTTTTCCTTCTTTTGTACAGGGATGGCCGGCTTTTCCATGGTGACGGGGGTATCAGCTAACGTCGAGGCTACCGCAGTTTCTTCCGTGGTTGATACGAGAGTGGTATCGGGTGACGGAGTGCGCGGGGTCTCTTCTATCGACGAAACGAGATTGAGTCGCTGCGGCTGAGGATGCTGCAATTCGGGTTCCAGCGTGGGATGCATCAGTGATGGTTCGGATGGGACATCCACCGAAGACGACCCCGCGTCGTCGGTCGGGAGAGTCAAGGATAACAGAGGAGTTTGAGGAGTCATGAGCGATTGCAGGGAGCGGACGATTTCGTTCTCAGGATCTTCCCTAGCATATGCGTCATATATCGAAGTTTCTTCGGAATAGGGATCGGATCGATTGGAAGTGTGTTCATCCCCCGTCAGGCTCTCATTCGAGAAAGTACGAGAGCGTCTTGTTTGCTCGGTGCTATCGCCTTGCTCACTCGCGTGATCATTGGAAGATAGGTCGCTCGACGTGCGTGCCTCTTGAATTTTGGCGGCAGGTCTCCGCCGGCGCGCCGAGAATCCACGTCCCTCGACGTCTCCAGGAATTGATGCCTTGCGAATTTTAGTCCGTGCAGCACGACGAAGGATTTGGCCAGGAGAAGGGACGATGATTGGTGCATCAGCTTCGTCCGGGATGGGGGGAATGTTGTCCATCTTGTCGATGGCTGCATGGGAGCTTTAAAGCCAAACATGTGGTACTATGACGCTTCACTAACCTGAGGGCGAGACGTTGAGACTAAGGCTCCGTCTGAGAACTGTCCTGAACTTTGAAGGATCACCGTCTCTGGTGGCCTCTTCAGCGAGTTCCTCGAGACGTTGTAGATCACTTATGGTGAGTTGGGGGCCAGCATTGGCTAAGACGGTGCGATTGCGCCGGATTGGAACGATGGTTTCTTCTTCGACATCATCATTCTCAGAAGGCTTGTACTGCCTGCTGAGCATGGAGCGTTTGCGCTCGAGGCCGGGAGAGGAAGTGGACAAGGATCGGCCTAGCGAAGCTGAGCCATCTGGAGGCGTACGAGCGTGCTCCTTGAGGAAAGCCCGGAATTCGGCAGGAGCAATCTCAGGATGGAGACGAGCGGGGACCCAGAACAGATGGGAGGGATCATCGGAGGAGATGGCACGTTCTTCGGAACTTGAGCTGTCTTCATGAGAGCCACTGCTCGAGTCGCCGTCGTTGAGCTGCTGTGCGGCAGCCGCAGCGGACCAGTAGCTGGAGGTCGGGGGAGACGGCGACGAGGAATTCGGGAGATCAGGGTCAATGATGAGGGCACCTGGACCGCCCTGGGTGGAGGACCTTCGTCGGATGTCGCGTAGGGCTTCGACTTCACGTTGGATCTCGAGCTGAGAAGGCTGCATGAGGCACTCAGGGAGGTGAGGAAGGAAAGCGTGGGGAGCCGGAGAGGAGTCGTCGTTGTCAGAGTCGTCGTCGGGGTGAACGTCGGTGCCGTCGTCGATGGGGAGGAGGGAGGGGTGACGGCGCAAAGTGCGTTGACGAGCTTCAAACTGGCCAAAACCAAATTTCACAGCGTCCTCGCTTTTCTTTTTCGCTCTCACAACTTGGACTCCGTACAGCTACCACCTACAGAGCCAGCTAAATCCGTCCGTCTTTCCCCATTGTCCATCAAAGCAGGCACATTATCTATCGCGGTCCCGGCCTTTGTTCGCCCTGAGAAAAAACGTCGCTAATGCCAGGTGCAGAGAAGCCTGACTCAGGAGGCAACCCTCAGCGAGAACCAGCGTTGGGGTTGTTCAGGGCAGCCGCTTCACGACGAAGTTCTTGGATGACAGCCTAGCAGACGGTTGCCACATGAACTAAGAGCCAAGCCAGTGACAGTTCTCCACGCGTACCGCAAGAGCTTCTGGATTGACCCCACTTTCGATCATGCCTACGCACGTTGCGAGCGTCTCTTTGTCGAGTTGCGTGTTGAGCAGCTGCGAAATGTCGAAAAGGGCTTATCAACATCAGTCTCCCTCCGGGCTGCGAACAGGCTGGGACATACTATCGAGGGTTTGCTGGGCAGCAGTAATGCGATCAGAGTCCTTTGACGACATCGTCGTTAGAACCGAGCTAACGAAGCGCCAATCGCCACAATAAACACAAGCTGCAAGTACTTGCTTAGTGCTCGAAACGTTCATTCCAAGTACCCCCCGGATAAGGAACTCCGACTCTGACTCCGGCCACAACGTTTGCTTCATACACCCCGAAGAAATAAACTCTCCTCCGTCACCACGTCAATGGGCGGGATAGCTGGGCAGAGGCTACGAATGGATTGAAGAACACCATGAGCATGGTTTCGACAGGCCTGCTACCAAGTGCAAATAGGCCTTGTGTGAGGGGAGAGGGGGGCAATTTGTGTCATACTAAACGTTCCCGTCTGTCCATCTGCTGTTCGGCGCCCGAATTAAATGCCCCAAGGCCAACACCGTAGTACGAAAAACAAGGAATACTGCGACGTGCTTTTGGCCTGAGGCAGAGGTGCCCGTCTGTAGGCACGACCAGACGTGGAATTGGATGGACCAAGATCTTAGATACTCTGATGGCAGCCTGTGCGCGGATGAGCCAGCCACTGCATTCTCTTTACGCGGTGTCTTGAGGAATCTCTGGCAAAGGGTGGTACTGTTAACGTCATCAACACTAGCCGCCGCATCACAATATCTGCATAGCCGTTGAATCAGTGGTGGTGTATTAGTGAGGAGGTCAGGTGGAGACATGGGCAATTGCATGCACAGGGCATCGCTAGAACCTAGTTCTGATACGTGGGACGAGCGGGGAGGAAAAAGCGGTACTGCTGAGCGTCGGATGCCTGGTGATTCCCTGTCAACATAACACAATTAAAATGCGGATGAATTGCAAGAGAAAAAAGTTTGC
>JBBPKK010000290.1:0-32876 GCA_038089215.1 Tylopilus vinaceipallidus
TACGACTGGTACTGCTCCGGCTGCAGCGGCACGTACAGCGTTCCAATGTCCGTCCGCTGTCCGAGCGCATCAAACGGCGAATTGGTCGCCTGCTGCGGCGCAAACGACGCGCCGTACCGCGCCTGTCCGCCGCCTCCCGCACCACCGCCGCCCGGGGCCACTGCGCCCCCGCCCGTCCCAGGCCCTGCGCCCGTCGGCGGAGGCGCCCCACCCGCCGTCGCCCCACCGCCACCGACCAAGCCGGTCGCGTACGTCTGTGCAGGACTCGTCACCATCGCCGAGGGGTTGTACCCTGCACCCGGACCCGCATCGCCCCTCGCCGCCGACCGTACGTTGGACATGACCGCCTCTCGTCGGCTCTCGTCGTCCACGATGATCGTCGGCTGGTACGAATGCGCCAATTTTGACGGTGGAGCTTGGTACCGACCCGTTCCACCCCCACCGGCCGTCGACCACGCCCCCAGCCCGCCCGCAGCAGCCAGTTCCGCTTGTTGCTGCAAATACTCGAGCTGTGGGTACGGCTGCGCAGCCGCTGGCTTCCCCGCCTGCCTCCGCTCCCACTCCCGCATCGCGTCGTCCCGGTTCAGCACGGGTGTCAGCGCGTTCCGTCCGGCGATCACGTCTTGGTTCATGTGCTGCAGCCGCGCCAGCGCCGGGGGAATCACGTCCTGATGGTTGATCGTGTTCGCCCGCAACCGCGTGCTGGGATAGTAGCCCCCCGACGCACCGCTCGCGCCCGTGGCTGCGCCGCCACCCCCGGTCCCCGCAGTTGCATTCGGGTTCAACAGGCCTGAGACCCCTCCAGCGGGGTACCCCGCACCACCGCTCATGTTCACCATCGGCGCGTTCGCGCCCGTCTGCGACGCGTACGCATGCTGCGCAGCTTGTGGCGGCTGCGGCGGAGGTGGGGCTTGCTGCGTCTGGTACGTCGCCGGCGCTGCGTTCTCGGTTGCGCCCTGGTACGTTGCACCCGCAGGCGGGGCCGGTGGCTGTGGCTGTCCCTGTACCTGCGCTTGGCCGCCAGACCCTGGTTGGCCCGACATGTACGGATTACGAAAGACATTGTTGGCAGCCTGAGACGCCGCTTGCGCCTGGGCCGTGTACGCCTGATGTTGGGCGAGGTGTTGATTGTAAGACGCCGCGTCTTGATAGGCCCGGGTGCCTTTGGGCTGTGAAGGGACAAGACCACCGTACGGCCGCTTCGGGTCGGCAGACGCGCCGGACGAGGACGCTACTGAAGGGGTAGGGCCATTTGGCTAAAGGGGGGCATCAGACACCGTCCCAGTGCGGCGGGTAGAAGCAACCGACTTGGAATGGCTTTGTAAACTTTTCCCCGGTGATGAACGGGTGCATTCTAGCCTGTTGAGGCGACCATCGCTCAATGGGGTTCAGGTTGAGCAAACCCTGGCAGAAGTCGACAAATGAAGCCCGATTGTTGAGTTCTATAATACGCGGGATCAGATTCACACGGAAATGAACAATGACGCAAAACAGGAGCCCGCAGCAGCGGGATGCGAAAACAGGATGACGACGAGCCATACCTTTCTCCACCTCATGGCCCTGCCGGGTTGTCGACTTGAACGTGGGCATGGGGGCCGTGTTAATGATCTCCGGTAGCGTCGTCGCCTTGAAGTACTGCTTTCCAGGTTGCTCGTTGGCGTTGTGTTCCCGTGAGTATTGCTCCAGTGTCTTGAGCCGGTACTTTTTGTGGCCAAACACGTCCACATACGAGTCAAAGAACTGTTTCGTCTGCTTCCCCATGTCCAGCATGTAAGTGGGAGGCATCCTGGGATCGAAACGTCATGAGCGCACGGCACCCGCGGATAACGTGCACCAGGGTAAAAGCTAAAAGTGAAATGAAAAAACGTGAAAATACGGAATGGGACGTACCCAAGCATTTCTACTATCCGGGTAATCTGATTATACTCGCTAGTTCCCGGGAACAACGGCAACCCCAAGAAAAGCTCAACCGCGATACAGCCCAGAGACCACATGTCGATGGACGACGTGTATGGGATACCAAGGATGACTTCGGGTGACCGGTAAAACCTGGACTGGATATACGTGTACACTGTCTGTCGTTCGTGACATGCGGACCCAAAGTCGATGACCTTGATTTGGGGAGATTGAAGTCTGCACGACTATTGAGTCCGAGGTCTATGGAACACGCAAAACGTACGATTTCAAGAGGATATTCTCAGGTTTGAGATCACAGTGGATCAGGCGTGCATCCTTGAGCACGGAGAGGGCATCCAGGAGCTGTGCAGTAAATACCTTGACGAGCTGCGTGCTAAGACCCTGGAATTGATTTTGTTTGATGAGTTCGTAAAGATTTGACGAGAGAAGCTCGAAAACGAGACAGAGGTGGTTCCGGTGAATAAAGGAATCTCGCAAGCGCAAAATGTGATGTTCGTCGCCCGGATCACATTGATTATTGAGCTAGAGTGGGGCAGTCAGAGGGTAGGCCGCAGATGGACGTGCGAAGAAAGACATGCCAGTTCGAGTATCGTGACTTCCATCATACTTTGATTAAAGTACGCTGGTTTGTTTTTGACTACCTTGACGGCAACGATCTCGTTGGTCTTCATATTCTGGCACTTGACCACCTGGCCAAACGTGCCTTGACCGAGAATATCCAGGATGAGGTAACGACTGGCGATGAGAGGTAAGCATGGGAACGGATGGATACGGGGCGGACGCACTTGTGGCCGTCCTCATTGCCGAGCCAGTCGTTGACATACAGGATGTAATCGTAATCCTCATTGTCGTAGCCATCGTTGTGGGCCGGTTTGCTGGGCTTTGTGAGGACGCGCCGTGGGTTGTGAGCTGATTCATATCGGAACTGGGGATTGCAAATATGATACGTGTCCACGATATGGGTGGTCAGCTGCCGTATGGGCTGGGTAAAAGGAGGCAGGCCCATCAGCACGATGCAAGGAGGGAAACGGGGTGCATACCGATAGCACAAGGCCGTTGGAGTCGATTCGTCTCCCGGCAGGATGGCTATTTACGTAAGGACGCAGGTCTCGGCTGTCGCGGACCCTCCTAAAGCCAGAGGCGCGGCGACGGTGTTGCGGCGCAGGATCGACGAGCATGGCTTGGTCCTGGGGGTAGTACTGGTTCGCGGGGCTCTGGGGATGGGCAAAGGAAAGAGGTGTGCCAGGATTTGAGGTGGAATTTTTGACGGGAACCTGTGCGGAGAGATGGGCCTGATTTTGATGCGATGGGGGTTGTGGACTGGAGGACTCCATGGCATAGCCGGCATAGGCCGCCTGGGCTGCGGACTGGGAGGAAAACGGGGTGGCTATGGGTGGGGTGGAGGAATCGGGCTTTGTTTGAGAATGGGACCTGTTGTGGGCGGGATAGTTGGGGGGCTGGTTTGTTCTCTGTGCGTCCGGGGAGGATCCGTAGAGATAGGAGGGGGTGGTTGTGGGGGAGTACTGGACCTGCTGTTGGTACGGGTCGAGGAGGGCGTTCCCGGGACGCATGGGCGATCGACCTGAACGGGTTGTGGGATCGTGCTGGGCGTGCGACCGCTTGGAGAGAGGGCCGCCGGTGCCGTTGTAATACATGTCCGAGTAGGCCTCTGGGGCGGTGGGAGAAACGGGATTGGCGGGGGTGGCGATCTGATTGGGCTGATGGAAGGGGACGGCGGATGGGTAGAGGGAATTTGGGGGCGGGGGCTGCTGGGACGGGGGGATGTGCCTGGCGGAGGAGGACTGGGTGTCGACGTTGAACGCGCCCTCTAGATCATCGGGCTGATGGTGGCGACGTGGGCGGGAAGTTGCGACGGAGGCATTGGCGCCCAGGGAGGCGCTGCGTGAGAGCTGGTTGAGTGCGCCGGAAAGGTAGGAGGAGGGGGAGATGGGCTGCTGGGGGTCGTGATCGAGGAGATGGGCGACGCGGGGCTGCCTGGAGGCGCCCGGGGAGTGGTGGGCGGGCTGGAGGCGCTGCGGGGACTGGTTTTGGATGGCCTGGGGGGGCGGGGGTGGGGGCGGGGCGGGGTAGAGGTAGGAGGCCCGTGCAGCAGCCTGGGCGGCCTGGGCGGAGGAGGAGAGGGGCTCGACGTGGGCCTGTGTCTGCCAGCGGGGGAGGTCGAAGTCGTCGTTGGGGTTGTTCATGTAGGCGAGTTCTGGCTCAGACATGCTCACGGCCGTCGTGGCTGTCAGGTTCGAGGAGGACTCGGTTCAGGGTCGGTTCGCGTCTACAACTACAAACGACGGCGACGACAGCGCCTCGACGACGGCCCTCTCCGCATCCACCACCATCCCAGGCAGACCCACGTCCACGGACAGAAACACCTGCCTGCCCACCCGTCGTGCTGCGAGTCCATCACCGGCCGCACCCGTGAAACAGTCTCTGATACACCCACCGAGTCGCTGCGCCATCGAACACGCGACGTCTGAGCCACCCGTCCGATACACCGTCGTCGCAGGCCCCGTCTGCCCCAGCCCGCTCAGTACCCGCCGCACCGCCCGTGGCCGCACTCACCGCACTCCCCGGCACGGGCGGCATCGCACACGCCCAGTCTCCGCACAGCAGCCCCCGCCGCGGTGCCTGGTCCACCGTCTCCGCCGGCTCGTCCGTCGTGCCCACCCAGATCATGTACGAGTCCACCAGCCGCGTGATGTGCACCGCCAGCCCAGGGTGCCCGGCCTCTGCGGGTGCGATGTACTTGGTGCTCACTTGCATCTGGCCCGTCGTCGTCATCGTGGTCCGGGTCTGAGAAGTCCCCGTCACGTGACAGGATGCACCACTGTTCAACGTCGACCGCGATGTCTCCGGTAATGCAGTCCACCAGCCCCATGGGCCCAGACGGCATCGTGCGCTGCAAGCACGGCGAACAGGCCAGCAGGCTCATGAGCCGCACCGCCAAAAACCCGGATCGGTGCGCACACCCCTCCGCCTCTCTGCTCAGCTCCTCATCCCCTTGCCAGCGCATTCTACGGGTGCAGCAGACCGCGGAACGAACACTGCACCTTTTTCTGTCAGTCCGTCCTTTTCTCTTGTCACGCTCATCGTGTCGACCCCCCTATATCAGACTGGGCGGACGACCCCATATTTAGCACACCCATCTCTTCTTTCGCACCGTTACCGAACCAGCCCGTCGTGCCCGGTTCAGCGGCATCTCAAAAGGCTCCTGCCGGCGTTCCAACCCCTCAGTCCACCCTCGCAAAGCGAAAGCACCCAGAGGCGCACGTCGCGCAACCCAGTCCATCCGCCCGTTCTACTCCAGACACCCCAGGGAAACAGGCACGCATGGAGGCTATCAAAGCTGGCTTAGGTCAACGGGATCAAGGACAACCACCCGACCAGCCAGACGCGCTCCCCTTTACAGACGGTGTCGCATCCCCCGCTTCTGATGGGCCCACGGACGTCGAGCAACCATCCGGCTCGCCCCCCGCCCGGCGCAGCTTCCTCGGTCTCCTCTCCACCCAAGAGTCCGAAGCTGCCGCTGCGCCGTCCACGCCCAAGCGCCCCATGCCCGCCAAAGTTTACGCCCCCCAGAGCGCCACCTCCTCGATGACACTGCTCACCCCGCCCCAGTCCGCGCCGCGCATCGGGCCCTTTAGGAACAGCGCCGCCGCGCGCCCCGAACCCGTCTCCCCGACGCGTCACAGGGGCAAAGAACGCGCCGCGCCCGATTTCGACCGGTTCCTCGCCGACGTGCGTGCTCGGTCTCGTGGCGCGCACTCCGCTGACGCCTCTGACAGGACAACCCGTTCGTCGACGCGGTCCCTTCGTTGGGTTCTCAGGGCCCGTCCTGCACGCCGACGACGGGCGAGCGCATCAGCGCCCACTGGGCCGAGCTCCAGGACGTGGCGGGCAAGCTGCAGGCCGTCATGGGCGATCTGGGGCACCTCGGCGCGGGCGCGTACACCGAGGGCCTCGAGCGGCAACGCAGCGCGCTCGAGGTCCGGGCCGAGGCCAGGCAGGCGCAGATCGCGACGCTCTCGGCCGAGCTGGACGACTTGAAGCACAAGTGTCGGCAGTGCGTGTTTGGCTTGGCTAGGCGGCGTGAACGCTGACGTGGGCGTCTAGGTTGGAAGATGACAATCGCGTCAAGGACAGGATCATCGCGTCGCTCGCGGAGCGGCATTAAGGCATTGTTTTTATGACCTCTTGCACGACGAGGTATGGACGTGGTTTTGAATTCTTGGCTGTATTTCTAGCCCCGCTCTGGTAGCCTGATTTATCTCGACGTTTTTTTTTATTTCTTGATTATCTGGTTCGTTCATGTTTTTGGGCTGCTTGGTTCTTGATTCACTTTCTTGGGTTTTTTCGGCTGATGCATGTTACGCATCGTTGCGCGCTGGGCATTGCTTGGGGAACACACATACATGGGTGAAGACGAAGACGAACTGTATTTTTAACCAAGCATATTCACGTAGTACAAAAAAGTTTGTAAGCAAACTGGACGTTGTCTGGGTGCAGGAGCAGTCCATGTATTGGATTGCGTATGCACCTGAAGGTAGTGTGAAGCACGGAGTTGCGTATTAAGTAGCACTGGGTCAATTGGCACGTGATGCAAACGTGGCCTCTGCCAACCGGCCGTTCTCTTTCTCGGGCGGCGGCGCGGACGGACCTTGAACGAGCGAGCCTCGAAGGCCGGTTGAGACGGGCATGACCGTACGGTGTCGGTTCGCTCTCGGACAAAATGACGTGCTTGCCTTCGTTAGCGGTCGCGTACAGGACGAGGAGGGAGAGGTGACGGGTGTGGTGTCGAGCCTGCGAAAAGCGCCCGCCAGGGGGCTAGTGCCCCGACCGTCGCCATTCCGAGGCTGTCTGGGGCCAGTCCGACGCCCCACCGAGGGATATGCCGGGGCTTGACTCTCCCCGGTCGGGCGGTAACTTGGGTGGAGGCGGCAGGCGGGGGGATGAAGCACCCGTACATGACTCTAAAGAACGTGTGGACGTGGACGTTGTCGCCGCCGTGCTACCACCGTGGCAGCGATACCATGCATACCGCATGCGCTCCGAGCTCGATGGCAAGCACGTCGTCGTGATGCCACGGCGGGGCCAGCTTGAAACGCAGACACAGTCGCGTGCCGTCTTCCGAGTCGCGTAGCATGATGCCGACGCGAGCCCGTCGTGCGTTCGCGTTTGGCACTCACAGAGGTGGGCGAGCCCTTGCCAGCGGCCCCCCCGTGGGGCGGCGGTCGCGCAGGCACGCACGACACTGAGCCGTGCGCGAGCCAACCGAGACCGCGACGCGCCGTGCCTAGAACGAACTCAATCAGTGTGCCTGTGCGCGTCCACGCCGCCTCCACAGGGACCGAGGGCCCGCTGCAAACCAGGTCGGGGTGGCGTTCGCCACCATTCCTGATCTGCGCGTGGCGTGCAACGTGTTCCTGGCAGAGCGGTCGAATGGGGATTCGGGGACACCGTGACGTTGGACGACAGCGACGACCGGATCGTTGTCGTTGATGGACGATGGCGGCCACTCGAGTCGGAGGTGAGGCGGGTGGCCGTGCTCGATGATCAGTTGCCAGTTGCACTGGCACAGCGACCTGCTATCGGCGGCTCGCATGCCTCCGGCACGTTACGGTGACGAACGGAGACTCGTGCACGCCATCTCGACGAGTCCTGCCGGTGGTGTCAATCTCCGAGGGCCCCTTCTGAGGCATCCCGTCGCGCAGCTTGCCTGGCCTCCGAGGCATCCTCGTCCACCCGGTCATCCCAAAGGATACCGTATTCGCATTGGCTCGCCTGCACTCTATGAAGGTACGGACGACCTCGCATTCGACCCTGACAGGCTGCCCTCGACGCAACCCTGAACCAATTGACGCACCCCCCACCGTGAACGCTAACCCCATATCGCCCTCCCAACCCGGGCCGTCGGAGGCGTCGCCCGTGGACGATCAAGGGCTGCGCTGGTCGTCGTCGTCGTCGCGACGCCACGGACGGCGTTCTGATGGACGTTTCGAGCCAAAAATTTTGATTGCGCCATCGTCGGTAGGTAGACCAGGGTGCGGCGCGCACAACGTCGGCACGCGCAGCGCCGCATCACGCCCGGCCGAGGGCACCGGGACCCAGGCCTGTGCGTGCGCGACGCACCAGTTCGTCCATGGCCCCCCCTTCGATACGGGCATCACGCATGCCCTCGCTCTCTCTGCGCGTGGATCGGGACGTCGGCCGACCGCCGGTCAGCAACGTGTCGTAGGCCGCGGATGCACGATGCAGTCATGCACGCCGAGGACCTCTACCACATGCGCGCGCAGGTCGGACTGCAGAACGTGGTCAACGACCTGCGGAAGCGAACAGGCGTTGACGCTTGTTTACCTCGTGTGTCAGTATTATCCCCTTTCCAGTCCTTCCTTTTCGGCCGGGCGATTGCGAGCCATCCCCGGCCGCATTGCTGCGCGCGTCGATCATCGCTTGAGACGTTGTCGAGAACCAGCACACGTGCCCCCGTGACACCCGACGATGCAGTCATATGTACAGGCCAACGAATCGGGGCGAGGACGGACGCAGCATTCGGCGCTGTTCAAAGCCCACCGCTCGCCGCGTCCGTCGGAGCCTTCCTCACCCGCCGACGTTTCGGAATGAACGCTTGGGTGCAAGATGACCCGCTGCCCCTGTGTGCGTAGTGCCACGTCTGCGCGGGACCACCGGCGACTGCCTTTTTGTGGACATAGCGCAAGGGTCGTTCGTCCTGCACGTCGCAATCGCAGTGCAGGGGATGATCCGAGCGACGGCGGGCAAAAGAGGCCGCCTGCGCTGGCTCGTCCGACGCGTCCGGACACCTGTCAATGTTGTTTTCGACATGCCATATGGACCGTATGTCATCCTCGCCCTGAGGCTGCATGTGGAGCTGGTCCGATGGCGTGTTCGGAGAAGGTCGGATGGCTGTCATTCGAACGACGGTGCACACGCATGTCGGTCCAAATGGATCGCCCTGTATGTCGTGCGCCCCGCGTGCCGTTCCTCAGCTTGCAACGTGAGCCAGACTGAGAGGCCAGCCGGCAAAGGGACGTACCAGACCTAATGGGTCGTCGTCCAGGGCGATAGCGTTCCACGGCGCGTCGAAGCGAGATCGTATCCTCACAATGAATCACCAACATGGACCCACAGCCGAGTTGGACCAAGTCCTGAACGAGACCCCCTCGATCCAGGGATGACAACACGCGACGGAGGCAATCGACGCGTGACAAAACATGAGCACTTAATTGGTTGGGCGATAAACCGCCACAAGACGTGTGCTGTAAAGCACGCCAAAATGATACCGTGATCGCAGGAATGGGGTGGGTGGCCAAAGCAAGTACTATCGAACCCATCACATCATCGCTCCCGTCGGGGAGGGGGGAGGGGGGTGGAACCTCGGACCGATACCTTGGCGCGAGCAGTCCCAAGTCCTCGTTCAGCGATTGGCGAAATGAATGAATGGACCAGGGATGGTCTCGTCGTCGTCGTGACATACGCTATTGCGGCATGGATCTCTCCGACGTGGCTCGGGGACGAGAAAAAATTCAATCAATCGGATGGCATGGAAAATATAAAGTCAGGGGGCATTGCCATAGCGTCCCCGAATGGATAAGAGTGGTGCGTACGCACAGATATCCACCAGATCCATCCTGCAGGGTCGTAGGCTTTCGCGAGCGTACAACGGAGCCAATCGCGAATCGAGCGCGCGTGCTTGGCCAGCCGAATGGCGTGCGGCGGGAAAAATACCCATACGCAAACACATACAGGGGGAGGGGGGAAACCAGATCGAGGTGCGTCGGTGGAGCAGGCGGGGTGTCGAAGGGGAGCCACCGGGACGGGTCGGCCCTGGACCCCGTGCATGACCTGCCCGGGGCTCGGCGGCGCGTTGTCGCCCCGCGTCGAGCTCGACAATCAACCTCGCATATCGCATTTCACAGGTCTCCGCGCGCGCCGGAGACGGCCCCCACCATGCCTGTTCCCAAAATAAACCAACACGAGCACACAGCCTAGCCACGGGTAGGATGGGAAAACAGGGGAAAAAAAAAGGAATTCAACAATGAGTGAGTGAGCAGCGCCGATGCCTGGCCTCGGCGGCGGAAGAATGGTTTCCCCTCCCCCCTTGGCTGGGCTTGATGGACGAAGAAGCTGTAGAGGCCAACAGTTGACAGGTGCCCTAAAAAAAAAGAGTCCTGACAGGATCCGAGCTACATGATAGGTAGCGTCATGAGAGCGGGGTTATCTAGCCGCGAGAGTCTCTCGTCGAGGATCGTCCAGATGCCGGCTCGACTCTGAGAAACAATCAGATATCGACTCAACACCGTGACATCATGTCATGGGTGTTGGTACAAAGCACCCAAACCACTTCCGACGGCCTGCGATCAGCACCCGTGTCCAACAGCACCCCCCGGGAAACAACATGTTTGATCTCGACAAGGGCGAAAATCGCATGTCAAACATCGTGTTCAATGAACGACCCCAGGAAAAATGCGTCGCCCTCCGATGGGGTAATCGTTGCGTATTGACGTCGTACGTCCTGCTGTGATAGAGCGTTGCACCACAAAAGCACACACCTGTCAATCTGCTGGTGCTTCTATTACTGCGCAACACATGGTCCCATACGGACCGTCTTGTTAATTATAATCCACCCTCTAAGGGTGCAATTGCATCGCCCCACGTGAGGCAGACGACTGCGATCACTGGAAAAATATAACAGAGGGCAGGTGGTAAGTAAAATGAAATAGGAATGAGAATAGAGTTCCCGTTCAGCGGCGGTAGTGGTCGTGTCGACGCTCGAGGCTTGTACCTCGTGGAGGGCCTCCTCGTGTCGTATCTGCTTATCGCGCCACGATGTTATTTGGAGGAGCGGGGGCACCCCGTTCCAGAGCGTTTTTTTCGGGGGAGTCGTTGGGGGCACAAGCATGCCCCCACCACCGACCACGCGGTTCAAGGCCGGAGAAGACGATGGGCGTGGCATCTACCTCGATAGAGGGCGACGGATACGGGTGCAGTTGGAGCCGCTCAGGACACGAACACTCTTGCAGCCCCCCTGGAAAAAAAGGAACCCGAGAACGACGAGGATGTGTTGGCGCTGCTGCCCCCTTCCAGACCCACCTCCTATCCGAAAAGAAGCGGGCAGCGCCTCCTCCCCCCCAAAAGTTGGCGGCGGGATCCGGACCGTATGACCTTATCGCCCCTGTTTTCTCTTGCGCCCTTGTTCGTCTTATCGCGCCGCTGGCTGCATGTACCATTCGCCAATGTGCACATTTTCCTCGGCAAGACCGTCATCACCCGAGATTGCGTCAAAGGAAGGGGGGAGCGGCAAGAAAAACGCCCCTTACGCGTGTGTACACGACCAAGTCTAATCCATGACCGCGATTGGCCACTGGGTGGGGATACGCCCCAAAGTTCGAACACACACACGGGCGGGTGCCCGAACGCGCCAACTTTCACCCGAACGCGGAGGGACACTTGTGCGAGGAAAGAAGGGAAAGGGAAAAAAAAAAAAAAAAAAGAAGGTTCGGAGTGATCTACCTGAACTGTTTCTCCGGCCTGCCACGCTTCAAAGAGAGACAGCGTCGAGGAAGACGACAGATAGGCTTTTGAAGACGCCACTTCGCAGTCCCTATCCGTTCGCGTGCGTCCTGGGTGGGAGACGCCAGATGAACGCACCCTGGTTTTGGGGAGCATCCGGCGCGCCCCGCGCTGGCCTGGAAAACAAACAAACAGCTGACCGGCCCTCGCGAACGATATGAAATACGAAGCACATCGCCGCACCTCGCGGTGCCTTGGATGAGTCGGCGGGAGGTCGTTCCTAGCGGCGGTCAACGTTAGCCGTCGCGATACGCAGGTAGCCATGCTTTATTTTTTGTCACTGTCAGTTATCAGCACAATACGATTCCAGCTTCTAAGCGGGAGCGAACTGTAACGGAAAAAAAAAAAAAAAAAGGAAGGAGGGGAAACCATGGACCGAAGTGACCGAACCGGACTCAGGAGAAAAATCAAATAAATAAATAAATAAAAGTGCGGGTGCTTTCTTCTGATTTTTCTGCGTAGAAAGATCAGACGCCTGTCGAAAATGCAGCCGGGTTCCAATTCTCCAAACGTCCGCGCTGTGATGTGCGTACAGCTACTACCACCGGCATTTTCTTTGTTTATCCATATTCGCGTGCGGTGCAACCAGGCAGCTGACCGACTGGCAAGCGAGCCCGCGGTGCCGGCTGCCGGCATTTCGATATGACACGGTGCCGGTCGGCACCACCGTCATTATCACGGTACTATGACCACGACAACGTACATATTCGTCCATGCAAACGTATTCCCTTTCTGCCATATATGCCATGTCCGAAATCAAACAACACGTAGTGGTAGTTGAAGGAATGTGCCAATGCGTGTGATAAACAAAAGAGTGCTACATATGTTCAGTATGCCTGCTGAGCATTCCTTCCGCTGTGTATAGGGGGGAGGAGGGGGGTATCTTAACAAAACAGTCTGCGCCACCATAGGACAAACCGCGTCCACCATCCGCCCCTGTATCCATCCCCCCTGCGCTTGGTGCTCACCCACATCGAACCCGTACCAAAGCGGATTTCCTTGCCTTCCCCTCTTTCTTCGCCCTCCTCTACATCAGTTGCTCGAGGATGCGAGCAGAGGGAAAAGCGAGGGAGCGATCGTCGGGTGACGAACGAAGGGAAAACGGTCAGTAGCGATAGATATTCTGGGTTCGGTAAATCTGGTGTCGTCCAGATGCGTAGATGCACGTCGTCCGCATCCTCGACTGGACACTCTGAGCGGAGAGGAGCCAATTGCTGTTCCTCTTCTGCATCAGAGGCAGCGGGGGGAGTACCATCTTCTACGGCAAAAGGTTGGGGGGGTATTGTGACATCGGATGAGTGGGAAGATGCAGATGGGAGAGAGTGTGAGAGGGTAGGCATGTCCAAGAATGGATCACTCGATGATCGCGCACGTTTACACTGAGTAACCATGGAAATGGGCGACGGTTTTGGTGTACGACTGCCGGTGGTGGTCAATGGATTTGATTTGCGTGACGACGATGGCAGATGGGAATCATAGCCACGGCACTTTCCACCTGAGGAAGCGTTCTCCTCAAAGGCAAGAACCTAAACGAGCGATAGGCATCAAAGTGTATACTCATGGAAAAAAGACTAACCCCTTTAAGGATATCGATTGCTTCGAGCATGAAGTCTTTGCCACTGTGTGAGAGAAAAGGGCGATGAATATCAGGCCAGTGGTGCAGGGCCAGATAGAAGGCAGGAGAGGGACATACGCTGCCTCTTTGAACACAGCATCGTCGAATTCCCATTGAACTCTGCTGCCGCCTGCACCCCCGAGTTGTTCTGGGAGCGACTGTAACCTCATAGCAGCCCACAGTGCCTCGAAGAATGGTTTGGTTCCTGGCATACCCATCGTACACCAGGTCCGTACAAATCTATCCAAGCGGTCGAAACGCTCCTTTCTTGCCATTGGACCGCTTGGGTCTGCTCGGGAATGAGGCATCAACGAACCACCCGGCTGCGTAGCGCAGATATGTGCCTGAAACTCCGCATGTCTTCGTGCATTGACGCTCGCATGGTAAGCAGAGCGGACGGATGCCTGGAGGCGCGAGTACAGCGCACGCTGAGAGGGCGCTACGTTGGTCAGAGTCTGTGTCATCACACGACCGGCGGCCTCATCCTGGTCAAAGTACCTGTCGAACGTCGTTAACAGATGCGACCAAAAAAAAAGAAAAGAAAAGAAAACGAGATGGGTAGATGTACCATGAGCGACAAAGGTCGGTGAATTTCTCAAGGTCGCTTTGGGATGCCCCGAGGGGTGTCGAGGAGCGATTGCGGGTGGGGGGTGTCGGGCCTGTACGGCCACCTCTGCGGCCCCGGGCTCTGCCACCGGGGAAAGAGGGTGATGATGGCGATGCTAGGCCTGGTTTGGAGAGAATAGGACTGCTGGGCGGTGAAGTGATGGGAGGCGAGGAGGGAAGGTCATAAAGGAGTGTCTGGCTACTGGTGCCGATGATGTGTACGGAGGTCCTGGGGGAGGGATGGCGTAGAGGAGGGGGTGGGGGGCGGGGACGGGGACGGGGGGTTTCTAGACGGTACGCGGCTGCTGACATGGTGTTCTGAATCCAGTTCGAACTTGACAAACAGCCTCGCGACGCTGCAGGGACTGGGCGGCTGGCCGATGAGACGGAATGGAATGGACACAGCAAGAAAACGGAGACAATCTCGTCAAACCGCAGCCAGCTCAGGACTGGGTGAGCCTGTGCGAATGGTTGTCGGTGAGCCGTGCCAGGCCCTGACTGCGCTGACGACCGCCACCGCGGTGCAGTTTTGACACTCCCAAAATAATTAACGAGTTGCCACCGACCCGACCAACATCAAGCCGAACTAGCTCCACCGCGCAGCACATCCTCAGTCGTAAGTAAATCGTGCGCGCAGTCGCTGGTGTTGCTCGTGTTTGCCTTTCATTGACGTGCAGAACACCGCCAATGAACGCCTCGGCACTATCTCCATCACAATCTCCAAATGGTTTTGCAAATGATTCATATTGACTACCCATCAATGAACTATCAGCCTTGTGGCCCTCCAGCGCCGTGATGGCCTTGTCCTCCTCCTCAAAAGCTCTGTCTTCTCTCGCTTAACATATCATGGATCCTCTCACGCTCTGTCTCTGCTGACCAAACTAGTCCCTCGATCCATCGTCGTAAGCATCACGTCTCTGTTGTACGCTATCGACGCACCATTCCTGCATGTTTGCAGCATCCCCAATCGCGATTCAGTTGCTGGCTCTCCCAATGGTCCTATGAGCCATAGCTCTCGGTCGCACTGCCGCGCTTAGCTCAGCATTCTGCTCCTCGCTGCGGGAGGGCCTCGCCCGTCGCGCGCGCTTTTGGTCTCCCAGACGGGCCAACCCCATCGATTGCGATCACCTCACCCTGTCGGCCCCCGCCGTGATGAACCCTGCTACCCGGCGACAATGTTTCCTTTTTGCCAAACACGGACCCCTTTGGCCTGACTCGGTGCGCACCCGTTGCGCAACCCATGCCGTTGTCGGCCCCTCCCTTGGAGCTGACTTTCAACATTGTCTTGCTCAGGTACCACGCCCGTGTCCATCAACGTGCGCCCACCTCGTCCTCTCGTGAAATCACCTCATCGCTGTCGTCATCATGCATACTCTGGGGGGGCATAGTGTCTTCCAACCCCTGCTTCTCTGCGCGGGCTCCGAGGCGACCCTCTTTTGCGTGTTCCTGACGGGTCCCCTTGGCGTCGTGATGGCCAGTTATCGTTAGAGAGAGGGAGGCGGTGCAGATCAGACTCGACTTGGAGCTCGCCCGATGCTGTTTGTTTTTTTTCTTTCTCGTTGGCCACGTAAGGGCCTGCGGTAGCGACGAACAACCTTTCATTGAGGTCACGTTCAACCCTGGGGTGTCCTGGCACGGTTGCGCGCGCGGGTTCGTGAGGCTACGAAGCCGGCGAAAAAAAAAAAAGAATCAATTAAAAAAAAAAAAAATTGGACACGTCCCCAGGCCCTCGTTGATTCCATTTGTCGGTGGTTTGTCGCCATCGCGCACGCGCTCTCGAGGGCCGCGTTTAGATAAGGATGCTCGTTTGCTAATAATACGCTTGATGTGCTCTCCCCCCCCCATCGTCGTCGAACGTGCCGCGCGTCAGTGACTTGTGAACATGCAGACAAGCGTCTTGTCATGGCCTGCGTGATCGATCTCCCGGCGCGGTTGTTAATCCCTTTTTCCTTTTACCCCTTGATCACCGGCCCCCATGGATGGCTGGCGCCGGAGGGGTCCCTTGGCTGTACGTACGCGCGAGGACATGACGACCTCCAAGAACGCAAAACGCACTCAGGGCGCTGGGGAGGGCAATACCGCCATCAGGCAACTTTCCGAGATTAAATCGCACACTCGATCGACGCACAGGCAGATGCGCATCGTGTATGTAACGCGCGTCGCTCTCACCGTTGGCATCTGAGATACACTCGTGGGTATGGCGAACGAACGCGAGCGATCCTGCGACCTCACCCAAGAGGCATGTCGATTGCGCCTCTCGACAGGGGAGGCGAAGGCGACAGGGAAATGCTGCCCAAAAAAAATAGACGGGGTGTGAACCGACGCGCGTTCCGCGACGACGACTGGGCCCTCAGCCAGGGAAAAAAAATAAGGGGGGAGGGGAGGGATGATAGGCTACCACCTTCCAAACAGGATAGACTTCTGGCCGTGGACACTATCGGGCGTCGCTTGGCGGCGCGACAACACAATTAGCGCAGCGATAGATAGTCTGCGTTTGTCATCGGGTTCCTCTTTGCAACCGAGAAGAATGAAAAAGGGACGAATGGGGGCCGTAGGCCCGGCAAGGTCTTCCAAATGATTAGATCAGTCTCTATGATAGTCGAAAGTCCGCGCGATCGCAACAAGCGGGACGGATGCCGGTGGCGAAGTTGAGGGGTGCCATATGGCATAAGTACAAATGCCGTCAGGAGGATTATGATCGGGTTTAACCGAATATCTGTGGATTTCTAGCCAAGATTATCCCATTAAGGTTGCTGGTGGGGGGGTGTTGGCACATGACCGGTACGAGATGCTGTACCACATTCCAAGGGTCACAGATATGAAGAAGCCAGGCGTTGTTGGACGCGCTGTGAACCGCGGGGGGAAGAGCACAGCCGGAAGGTGTGCGTCGCCCCGAATGGGTTGATTACATGCGTGCCAGTGACTGGGTTGAGAGTAGTGCAAGTTCCACCAAAATTACTGAACATTGGGCAGATAGGAAAACATGTAAGGCGTCTATCAACCTGTAGCCCAGAACAAAATGGGCCTCCCGTGATCGAACGGGACAATGTACCTCGCTGACGGGAAAGACCGAATATGTCGAAAATAGCAAAGATCCAAAGGGGGAGATATGCTGAAAAGACGATTAATTCCGCCGAGTGTGCGACCGGACAGAGTCAATACCACAAGGTAGGCTGATAAAGGCCAATCGGAAGAAGAGACCCAAAATACGCCTCGAATTATACCGAACACCGATAGGTTAGGGAGTGCAAGGGTTGACGAGAAAGGCAACGGGAGATCGCAAATGAGGACTCGCGGTAGATCTTTGTGGGCTTGCCGAGACACGAGTAAAGAATGGATTTGATAGCACAGAAACGGGACCTTTTTTATATATATATTTATTTCATGAAATCATCGCCTGCCGCGGCGTTCGCGATCTGAGTCTTACGGTTGTCCAGACGCAATTAGAGTTCTGTGCAAATCCACAGATATAAAAGCGGTGGAGATGTGGAGGGAAGTGGTGTGTTCCCGTATTCGCGCATACCTCCATTGATCCCCTCCGCCTGTCGCAAGGGAGAGCATTGCTGATTACGGGTTGCGTCCACGTAGCAGCGAAAAGTGTCATAACGGCAAGGGAGGAGACCCAGACAGGAACGCGGCCGCATTTGTGCAACAGCGGCTTGGAATAGACCTCGTGGTTGCAGACGTCTTCGCTGCGGGTAAGTGGCTCGTGGCTGAAACGGCCGCATGCTAATCGTAATTTAAGTTACAGCATTGGGTTGGCTGTTGCCCGTCGCTGTGTGTCGAAAGTGAACTGGTACGGATCCGTTCATTTCCCCTGCTCGACGTGATCGCTGAAAATGGTCGTTCCGTGATGTGACAGCGGCAATTCCCGGCGCCCGATCACATTTGCACTCGACATCGCCCATTCGCGCAAACAACTTCAAGTATCGTCCTTTGTCCTCTTACCATCACCTCCTCCGCCGTCGCCCCCTCCCCTCCCTCCACCATGGACTTTGGGCCCGCCACCGCACACCCGCCCCCGCATGCACTCTACTCTGCGGATCTCGATCAGACCTTCTCTTCTCTCCAGTCCGTAGACACCGCTTCGCCTTCGCACCACCATCTCAACCAGTCGATCCCCCCTCAAAACTTCGATCACCCGGAACCCATGGACGTGCCTGACCATCCCCCCTACGACGTCTTCCACAACAACCCCACATCCTTCTCCTCCTCCCGCTATCGCGCCAACTCCTCCTCCTCCTCCTCCCTCGGACCATCCTACAGCATGGCCCAGGACCCCGCCTACCCCCGCTCCTCCTTCGCCGACACCTTGCCCCCCTTTGCACACTCCAACGGCAGCTCGTACGACATGATGAGCAGCGTCCCCTCCTCCTACAGCGGCAGCTCAGGCAAGGTCTCCCCCCTCACCCCGAGCGACCCCATGTCCGGCATTCAGCACTCCCCTGTCTTCCCTCTCCCCGGCCACCAAAAGGGCTTCTCCGACAGCCACTACCCTGACCTCCTCCCTGAGCGCCGGATCTCCAACGTCAGCGGGACTGGCTATCACTCCGATTTTCCCGATGATTATGGTATGAGCAACGGTTACCCGCCTTCCGCCCTCCAACAGTTCCAGGACCGTGTGGGCCGCTTCCCGCCCGATTCCCATTTTCCGCACGGTTCTCTGCCACCCAGTGCCGTTCCGTCGCACATGGCCCACAGTCCGGACATGTTTCGGACTGGCGTGGCTCCCCAAGCCACCCACTGTATCCAGGGCGTGCCAGGGTACGATGATATCCCCCAGTATTTAGGTCCCAACCCCCATGCAGACTTGTCTCTGATGCCTGGCATCGCAACTGGCTTCCCCGGCCTCCGCCACGGCATGGGCTCCAACGACTTGCAGACCTTCATCCGGTCAGTCCTACCTTCATCTGAGCCCATTCTTCATGCTTAAACTAGTCTCAATAGCCCTTATCTGGACCAGTACGTGCGGACTCCGAACCGCCTTGCCTTTGGCGAAAGGACCGTTATTGTCATGTCCTCCAAAGTTGCTCAGAAATCGTACGGCACGGAGAAGCGTTTCCTTTGTCCCCCTCCTACGGCGATCATGATTGGCAACTCATGGTGGACAGACGTCGTGCGCCGAGGGGAAGAGCCGAAGCTTTGTCCACCACGTGTCACCGTTTGCATCTCCGGCGAACCTGTACCCCAAGAGGGCACGATCGAGTGGACCTCCGCCTCTGGCAAGATTTTTGACGTAAATGATGCCCCTACGGGCACTACCTACATTGGCCGCTGCGTGGGCAAGCAACTTTTCATTTCAGACGTCGATGAGAAGAAAAAGAAAGTCGAGGCGCTCGTCAAGATCACCGCGCCGTCGTCTGACGATGAGCCTGAGCGTGTCATTGGGACCTTCCCTTCCCGGCCCATCAAGGTCATCAGCAAGCCGAGCAAAAAGAGGCAAAGCGCAAAGAACCTCGAGCGTACGTGACATCTTAATAATTCACTAATCCAAGATCGATCTAATTCAATCGATTCGTGACAGTTTGCATTAATCACGGGTCGACCATCTCGTTGTTCCACCGCTTGCGCTCCCAGACAGTATCCACAAAGTACCTTTGCGTTTCCGGCTCCGGATCGTCTTTTAAGGGGTCCGATGGTGCACCGCTTATGGGTATTGACAGCCGTGCGAGGTCAAGTACGCCATCCTTCATTGCGCGTACCGCCAGCTGGGACCCGTTCGTTATGTACATCGTTGACGTGAACAAACCCTCCGGGGGCATCGATGCCCCTCCGCCACCGCCACCTCAACCTGACTACCCTTCCCCGCCGCCAAACGCTATTCCCTTCACAAACAACGGCTCACAGATCCCGATCTACTACAACCAAACCGTAGTGTTACAGTGCCTTGTCTCCGGCGTCGTCTCCCCTGTGCTCATCATCCGTAAGGTGGACCATCAGACGACCGTCGTCGGTGGGGGCCTCCAGGAGGGAGCCAAGGGCGTGGCAGAACACTTTTGTTCCCCTGGCGAGGTCTGCGGTGACCCCGTGTCCCAGCTACACAAGATCGCCTTCGAGGTGTTCGACTCCAGCAAGGGCATGCCAGAGCCCGGCACACCCGGTCAGACGGGCGCATTCTTGTCCTGCATGGGCGAGAAAGTCAATACTTATCGGCCGATCGAAGGCCGGCAATGGAACATCCCTCAGAGCCTTGGGTCAACGTCTCCGATTCTCCCGGGATCTCCCGTTGTCTCGACGCCGGCGTCGATGTCGAACGGTGCTGACTACTTTGGTACACCCAATGGCACGGCCAACAGCGAGCCTGCCTCGCCGTCGTCGTCCAACGATTACTCAAATGACGGCGGCCGTGTCAAGAAGGGTAAGCGCTCGACGTCGAGCGCTGGTGGTATTACAAAGAACCCCGGCCCCAAAGGAAGGCGACGTCCGACATCAGCAGGCTCTGCCTCTTCTGGTCGCCGTGGTTCCTCGAGCGACTCGGGCGCATCATCTGGGGCGCTGTGGCAAGTTGATATCGGCGAAACGAGTGTCTGGACGATTGTTGGCACAGGTAATGCTCCGTTTGTTAGATTTCGTTCGACTTGCTGACGGGTATAATTTTAGACCAAGTGCGGTACAACTTTTACGTCCCCCCCGTCTTGTTCGACAACCAGAACGCCCCACAAACTGGGTCTTTTCCTATTCCATCCAAGCCGGTCACGCCGTTCCCTGCCGTCGTGAAATACCTTCCGCCTGACCGTGCTGCCGAAGCACCGAAAACGAACTGTCCGCAGTCCCGCGGTGTTTTAGCGAAGCCGAACCCTCATATGAACAAGATGTTGACGGTTTACGGCGAAAACTTCAACAAGGCGGAACCCATCCATATCTTCTTCGGGTCTGAGCCCTCACCATATGTAGAGGTGAGGTGCACCGAGGTCCTCGGGTGTTTGCCGCCAGAAAACCAAATCACGAAACGTCGACCGATCGTCATCGTGCGGCCGGACGGCGTCGTATTCCCCTCGAGCGTCATGTTTCCCTAGTCTGGATTCGGTCGTTTCGTCGGCGCATCTGCTATGATTCGCTAATGCTATGGGCAGCCTGGTCTGTCAGCTGTGTCGTATTTCTTTCCAGTGTTTCGTTCGTCGATGCTGTTCAACTTAGGATCTCTCGTAGTTATCTGTACACCAACGGACTTCCCCTAGCGCTGTGCCGGAAGACCTGTAGCCTGCCATCTCTGTACTATCTCGCGCTGTCGGAACTTAAATGCACTCATAGAGATATACTTCTGGTGGCGTTGTGGCGCTCGAGCCAACTTTGAGAGTTCATTTGAGCTGGCACGTGTCGCATATCGCATATCACGCGCCAGCGGCCTCAACTGACACCCCAACGTGATTCTCTTCTTCACCGCCCAGCTGAGCTCGAACGACTCGTCTCCTTACGGCCCCATTCTGTCACTCTCTCCGTCCGACCTTTCTCCACCCCGTCCTACCGTAATCGACGAGTCTAACCAGGTGGCGCCCAGACGGATTTTCCCAAACTCGAGCCACCCCAAGTGCCTAACCCGAACCAGCCATAATTTACAACAGTCGCACTTTGTTGATGCCATCATGGACCCGTGGACCTCGTCACCCTCGCCCTCTTTGGACGCCTTGCCCTCTGATCCCTCGTCCTCTGCCCTCCTCGTCGCCTGGCACGTCGCCGCGACGCTGCCCCGGCGGCTCTGGGACGCCTACCTGACCTGCCTGTGGCACTACGAGCCGCACTCGCTGGTTGGCCGTGTGGCGTCCACTTTCCGGATCTTGGCGGTCATCCTCGTCCTCCCTGTCGTCCTTTTGACGCTTCTCGTACGTCTTCTTGCCCCTCATGTCATTATTATGTTCTCCTCTCGCTCTCGTAAACACGCAAACGCAAACGAGCAAAGATAAATTTTAATTTTTTTTTCTGGGGTTGCCGTTGAATGCCAACGACATGGCCGTGATGCTGCCTGCGTTGGCTCTGATGTCACCTTTTTTTTTTGTCTTATTCGATGTTTATCTCACATGGCATCTCGTCTTGGCTGCCGTATCGGTGAATCGCTCCGGGGCCCCGGCCATGGTTGCCTTTTTGTTGCGTCTGGCTCACCCCTTCGTATCTCCACCTCTTCGATTTTTTTTCCTCGCTCGCTTGATGGCGTGCGATGGTCCATCGCATCATTCCGTCGCGTTGTCGCGTTCATGTCGTGCCGTCCGCGTTTTTCGTGTGCCCCTTTGCCCGCTCGGATCGCCGCTGTTCCTTCCCGGACCCGCCTCCGGACCACCGCTCACCCCATGACAGGACGTGACCTCGTACGTGATCGCGCGCACGCTCGGCGTCATCGACGACGTCAAGGCCGCCACCTCTGACGCCCACACGGCCCACCTCACCGGCACGCCGATCGCCACGTCGGGGACGTCCACCTCCGCATCCCCCCTCACCGCTGGCGCCAGCGCCCTGTCGCACGCTCCGGCGCGTCCTTCCGAGGCCCGCGTGCCCGCGGAGCACAGGCACGACACGGGCGGCGGCTGTGCGTCCGAGCGTCCCGTGGGCACGGTGCCTGCCCCCCACGCGCACGCGCAGGCCGGGATCGCGCGCGGGCTGCGACCGGCGCAGCCAGGGTCTGAATACCACTTCGCGGGAGAGGAGCACCTACGGCTGGCGGGCGAGGGCGTGTTTTCGCCCGTGGCGTCGGGGCCGCCGTCGCCCCTCACGCCGCGCATGTCGTTGCACGGGTTTGGCGAGGGGGAGGGTGCAGAGGATCGGTTGGGGGAGGAGGGGGTCGTGTTGAGGCGCCGGGCGCAGGCGGTGCGGGCGGGCGATTCGGTTCAGGCTTGACGTACTGGCTTGCCGACCGGGGACAGAGGGGAGAGGGGACAGAGACGAACGTGTTGATATTACAATGGTATTCACAGCATAATATCACCGTGGTGAATTCGAATCGGAAACGCGGTAGAGCTACAACGATGACACGCAGGTATCATCCAACAGCCAGCACAAGGAAAACAGCAACAACAACAAAAACGAAGGGCATAAAATAAGATTGAAAAAAAAAAAACGAACATGTCATGATTCAATAGAACCGGAGCTGATCCCGAGTGAATACGGGCGGTTTCCAAATGAGGTGTTCAGAGTGTATCCGTCGTCTGCGTTTGGTGCGCACTTTTTCGTGCTTCTCGAGCACCGCGTCCGACAGGCAGATGATGTGTTGGCCCTTCCAATGCCTGAACAACTGCAACGTGGTACATCTAGATCGTGATGGCGTCAGCATTCCAGCAGCGACCTGTCTGCCATACGTGCAACCGCTCAGAGGGCGATAGGATGGATCTACTCACGTATTCATAATGTCCGCGTGTGTGATGGACGTCTTCTGGGCAATGTCGTCTATGCTCAGTTCATCGGTTGCGTTGAGAAGCAACTCCACGATGACCTCAGCCCAATATGCTCTGTACGAGAGCAGGCCTAGATCGCTGAGCGGCTTCTCAGGACTGCCGAGCTTTCCTTCCTTTTTGCTGAGCTCGTACGAGAACTCGATCAGCAATTTGCCATAACCATAACGTTGATGTTGCGGAAGCGTTAGAATGCAGGCAACGTTGTAGTTCTCTGCGGACTCTTTCTCTTTTGAAAAATAGCCGATGAGATGACAGCCAGCAGAATCCCGCTGGGTCTACGACAGATCGGTGATTGGAGGTGGTAGAGGGGAACGAGGCTGCAAAATCTGTTACTCACCATGACATAATACATGAAGGGGGTCACATCGTAGTACAAAGTTTTACTGTCAAATGTGAGCTCGAGCCTCCACGTCGGCGCCGCGGACATGACCTACTGGTCTAGAAAGCATTTTGATAGCAAACTGAGGTTCCTGCACCACGTCAGCTGGCGTTTGCCGTCCAGTTCAAAAAAGGAGATGTCCTCGTGTCGGTATATTTCATTCCCCGGGGGATGAAGCAACGTACACCGGTGACGATGCCTGGACAGCATCATCGAGGATGGGAAATAGGACAAGCAGAATTCGCAAATGTACAGCACGGGCAGGTGTGCGTACTCCTTTGGGTATGGGCTAAAGTACCACGCGTCAACTTCGTGTCTACCGATCTGGAGCCTGTTGAGGTTCTTCACGCGTGCGACCTCGGATATGGATTGTGTCATGGAGCCCGAGGTCCGAAGCTTCTCGATCTCTTGCTCTTTGCTGAATGCCGAGACAGGTGGTGGCGGTTCGGGTGGGGTGCCGTTGACGCTGAGCTCAAAGGTATCGCTTTCCGCTTCGCCTTCGGCGTCGACGTCCATTTCGCCTTCGGCATCGAGGTCTTCGTCCTCAGGCTCCTCCTCCTCTTCCTCCTCTTGGTCTTCGTGAAGACCCTTGCGTTTGAGCGACGGCGCGGGGGATGGGGACGTGTAGCCAACGCGTCCCGTGCCCGGTCCGGGGGTGGAAGCGGGCGTCGGTGACGCTACGGCAGCCGCATTCGCGGTGGCCTTCTTGAGAAGCGATTGCGAGCGGGGAACTTTGCCCGGCGCCTTCTGCGTCCCTGGCGCGGCTTTCTTGCCCGGGGGCGGCTTGGGACGGGGCCACTCCAGGTCACGGTTAAGGACGAGGCGGGAACCGGCGACCCACTCGTCCAGCCGTTTGTTGAACTGGTCCCAGTGTACAAAGTATTCCCACTTGTCCTCGAGTTTGGGCTCGGGCTCCTCTTCCTTGATACTGCCGCGCGTGGCGCGCCGACTAACAGCAGCGGCAGCGTACGCATTCACGGGCTTGTCGCGGATAGAAAGAATTTCTGCAAGGCGTTCCTCCTCGCCGCCGTCCGGAGTCGGCCTGCGAATGTAGATCTTACATCCGACCGTGACCGTCTGGCGTGTGATGAGTCAGCAATTAGACCGTCGGGCTTGCGTGGCCACGGGGGAGCTGTGAAAAAAAAAAAAAGACCCACTTGCAGCGAATACGTCCCTCCTGGCGTTATCGGCGCTGGTTCTTGCGAACCCTCATGGCTGGCATGTGTTGAGACCATGTTCACAGCGAGGAGGAAGTGGAATTGGACAAACCTCGTCTTTGTGCCGACGCTCGAGTCAGTTCGAGCAATGATGACTAAGCAAGCGGGCCCGCACCGCCACCTCCTCAAGGAGGTTAAAACTTGTTAGTAATATTTGCTAGTCACACTCGCGCCAACTCTGATTACTAGCAGCGTTCTACAAC
Organism: Tylopilus vinaceipallidus; assembly: GCA_038089215.1. NCBI lineage: Eukaryota > Fungi > Basidiomycota > Agaricomycetes > Boletales > Boletaceae > Tylopilus > Tylopilus vinaceipallidus. The sequence goes on from JBBPKK010000290.1 coordinate 24,918, forward strand.
CATGACACGTAACCCGCCCAGGTCCCAGGGCGTCTTTGAATCGCCACGGCCACCGTACAACAGTAGAATGGAGGGTTATAATTGTTTTCCGTGATGCTGACAACAAGACATTCTGACAGGATAAATGTTTGACCCGGATTTAATTTGCACACTTACATCTATGCGACCCCCTCATGTGACCTGTCTTGACCGTTGTCCGCGGTCTGCTCACAGTGCGCCATTGACGTCCTAGCGGAACCAACGACTATCATTCGTACCTGGCATTGTACCCATGCGGTCTAATGATCCCTGATGCGATGGAATGTTCCCCCTTCAGGCGACGCAGAGGGACTTCGGGTCGGACCGGACCCAAAGTGAGCGGTCTGGGCTGGCACGCCCGTGAACGTGGCCAACACTTCATAAAGAACGGGCGAAAAATAGATGCCTCGGCGCTCGCCATGGCAGCCAGCGATATGTGTCTGACAACGCGCCTACAAGACCATATTCTTAACTCGCGCGGCCGATGGGAGTGGTGGACGGATTACACCGCATGCCCATGTCTGATCCCCGTTGGCAGGGGTGTCATTGCCTAGATTATGTGCCAAAGGGAGCACAAGGAAGCCCGTCAGCTTATTCTTACCCCTCTGCTGCACATGCATTCTGTCGCCTTGCGGGACCTCGTCATCTTCACTGCAGCAAGATTGCTTAACGGTGCTCTTGATTGATCGGTACTCACGGGCGCAAACGGGAAATGCCCACATCGACACGTTGGTTCGCGATGCAGGTCTTGTGCAAGGTTAAGTTTTGACATGGCTGGACTAACTAATCATAGAAATCGAACTGGGTCAGCAAGACCATCAAGGGGCAAGTAGGCGGCATGATTCCGAGCCGGAACCAATGTGGATCTGCCGGTGTCGAGAGCAATCTCCATGTACCCGATCAGCAGCGCTGAATATTAATCCCCGTGTTCGGTACGAATTGCGGCCTACTCGCGGTCGCGGTACAATTGTCAATTCCGGGGTGTTCGTGCCGGAATGCACTACCTCCTTTGGCCGCTACCTCCTTTGGCATGGAATAAGGTTGACATGCCGTACGCTGACCGCATAACACCAAGACCAGAAGGTGAACGGGGGACGTCCAAGTGCCCGCTCCTTGTCTACTTTGTAGTAACCACCACTTCTAGTTCTCCCAACATATCCAAACGCACTCATGTCATATCGATTCCTCATCACGCGCCCCCGGGTTATAGATCTATTCTTCTACGGCTTCTATGGCCGCGTATCTGAACCAGTCTACCACCATGTGGTGTTTCTAAAACCGTCGAGATGCTTTTCCACTGGAATCTTCGCATGCACGATAAGAGGGCATTTCGGTTGGTCGTCCGCTTCGCTGTGAATTAAATTTCAAACTCCATGCTAAATATTTTTATTTCGTACGTGTCGCTGAGCATGCCAGTGCGTGGACGGCGTTACTTGGCTTCCCCACCTAACACGTTTGTCGGGGGAACGAGCGCGAAGATACGTCCGAGGCCCGCACGCCTTCTTATACATGCGCCTCCAAACGTGATGGGCAAGACCTTGTTTTCGGGGCAGTCTACCTTCGGACGTGGCCAGCTCAGCAATCACCACACAAGCCATTCATGACGCTTGCTTCAGAGTACACGTTTCGCAGTCCGCGAGTCATATAGAATTGAAGATAAGGGTTATACTTCGTCTGGCACGCGTTCCTCGCTGGTCGTACTTCCCTTGCATTAAGCACCTGCCAGGCTTCTATTCAGTGCAGCAAGCGGTGGCGAGGCTCTGGCAGGTGGCGTCTGATGCTCCATTTGGCTGACGATGGGTTCGGAGGCATTTACCACCGACAGCTGTCTGTTCTCCTGAATGCCCGCACAAGCGTACGCGTGTGCAGAGTCATCAACGCCGATTCGAAAACGATCGCGTACAGCGACTCCATGGACTTGGTCTCTCTGTTACCCACTTTCTAGGTCTCACCGGACCGTAACGCGTCGAACGGGAACCGCGCCTCAGATAGCGGTGATCTGACATGTGGCACTGGCAGGCCATGTCTACGCGACAGATCTAGCTCGCATAGCCATCTCCAGCGTAGCCCATGGAAGGTGGTGCTTATCGACGCCGTCATGACCCATGGCATATCATCCATTTATGTGCCCCTTCCACGCGATGCCACCCACACGACCTACTTTGGCGGCCGGTGCGGAATCCCGTGTCGTGCGGCGTACGTAACCTCTGTCAGTCAGTTCAATAGGAGAACCCAGAGGCGAGCTGTGATTGACTTGTTTTATCTAAATCAGGAACGGTAGGACACTGACGACCTGACGTGGCTTCTGCAGAGAAAAAAGGACTCCAAGGCGATCCCTGAATGGATTTCTGAAGCTTGCAAGGTCTCCAGACAGATTGGCTCGGGCCCGCTCAAACAAGTAAGCCTTCGACTGCTTCACCGCGTATGCGTCATGATCGGTACTCAACGGGATATTAGTGAAAAGTAGACAATCATCTGTGATGGCCGGCTAGACATCAAGCGTATTTACGCCTTCTGCTAGCCGCTCGCCGATCATTCTTCTCCGACGCGTCATATCCCCCAGAGCTGGCATTCTTCGCACTCTGCTCCCGTATTCCGCTCTCTCTATCCCCTCGTGACGCCGTTATGCGATTGTTATGTACCCCTTGATCACGCCTTTGCGCGATGACGTGGAGAACGCATTGGCGTCGCATAAGTTGCAGCTATCGCGTTACGAGTGACAAAAAAAAAGTGGCCTGAGTGGCACCAATCGCATCACGAGGGTCCAAGCCGATGACGCGCGGACGCTTTCGCTGACTCGATGGCGATCCTGATGCTCCGCTCTTCCCGGCGACGCTTCGGTTGCGCCTCCTTCGCCAGTCTTTTCTAGATCATATGGCGCCACGGTTCGTCCGGTCCGTTTGTTCTTGGCTTAGCTGTCCTTTGCGTGTGTGGGTCACCGCTTGGCATTCGACTTCTTACGGCTCAAGTTTTCTAATAGACCAACATTGCCGTATGGGTGAGTCTGGGGCCTGCGGTCCGTGTTTGCTCAATGGGTGATTTTGCACCACAGAACCTGTGGCCCGCACGGGCGCCAATGGCCGTAACGTCAGCATCGACCACGCCTGCGGCGAGGAAAGGTCACCTGTACGCACACCCATGTCGTAAAGAACTTGAATTTGGATCCCGAAAGTAAAGGACATCTTTGTTGGAACGTCAGACAGTCATGCTGGCCGTAATACTGGCAAGGTACCGTCGTCCGTCGACATCCGGTTTGACAGGCCCATTCGTGGAGGTAACTCTAAGTCACGTCCCTGAATACGGCCGCTGGTCAGTGGGCTTCGTGATGCGGCATGGGAAAACCCTCAACGTCAACGCGCACAGGTCCGCTTTCGCTTCGTACATCCAAGTTCTCGGCCCGTGAACCAGGCGTTACGGCGCCCCGAGTGCCCGTATGAACAAGACTCCTCACAGTCAAGCACAATGCGTAACGGTAGACCCGGACTACAAGCGTCCGTGGCATCGGAGATATAGATCGAATGTATGACAGCGCTTGGTGCTTGCAGGTTCCTAGCGACGTCGAGCACCATGATCATATCGTCGGTACATCCCGGTCGGTGCAGGGTTGTGTCTGACAGATCTGCGCAGGCCTTCAACGAAAGTTGTGTCAGAGATCACTTGGATATTACAATCTGGGTTTGACTCTCGGAACCCAGACGAAAATGAGGGCATGGTGTCTCTAGTACAGGACGTTCTGACACCCTCCTTGGATATGGGGTTCTCGCTTCGTTGTCACGGATCGATTGAAAACGGCACACATACCAGCTTTGGAAGGCCCCAATGGCGTGCGTGTCGTGATTGCAGCTCGGAGCTTCCGTACGCCCATTAGGCGAACATGTTTGACTGGCATTGTGGTGCCAACATGTCGGGCCGACATTCCGGAAGAGATATGTTTTTCCCTAGCTTCCATCATGAACCGTGCTTCATGGCCGAGGACCTCCATCTAATCTACCGCCCATGATCGCGGAAGGCTTGTCTTCCTGGACCCTGTTTTTCACACGCACGATGATAAGATGCTTTGATATGCTTTGCACAGGGTCGGTGCACCGCGCGTCCAACGTGTAAAACGGTACGCTTATCTTCCTTTCTTTTCATCATTTCATATACGACCTGTTTCTCGCTTCTGTCCGTTTCTGTTCAGGAACCCGCATTGAGACCGCCAAAAGCTTGTCGGCCCCCGTGTTCTAAAGTCTCAGAATTTCGGGAGGTGCCATTGCCGCGTCATTGTCGTGTTAGCCGGGCGCGACCGACGGGTTGGAGCTGCCAGGGCAGTCTATCAGCGCAGTGAGACCAGAACAATCAGAAATGTTCACCTCACGACGCCCGCAACAAGACAGTACCTTTCGCACGACCTGAGCGGATGTCAAGACAGGGGTATCCGAATCTATTTATGGGCGGGTGAACGTTCCTCGTAACGACGTAAGCACTGGTTCCTGTTGAACTCGCAGTTATTGCCAACGAGCCAGAGACTCGACGGTTCATCCAGGGGATAGGAGCATACACCTTTCGGTGATACATTTATCGCGAGGTTGCAGTCCTCGCGCCGTCGGATCCCGCCGCAAGCCATCGCATCGAGAGATGATCAGGAACGGATGAACCTGCAAATGTCAAGCGTGTCTTGTTACTAGGACCCTGGCCCCCAAGCATTCTCGATTTGGTGGTACGCACAGATCCCCGTCTCCAAGTCTCGCATTCTAAACACCAAACGCGATGGTGTGCAATCGGGCTTGCACGTCGGAGGGTGCTGTGGTTGAACTGTATCCGCGCGAGCCTGGTTCGCCTTGTGAACCTGGCTTCTCTGAGCCCGACGGAAACATGTTTCATGGCGACGCCCGGGAGCTGAGTTACTCGAAAGTCCTGTGGTGGCATGTTGTGATATGATATACTACTATTGGAGTGATATGGAGTACAAGCAGCACTGCGCGACCCCCTTTGGCAGGTCCAGGCAACTCTGAGGACTGGATGGCCAGTGAAAGGTATTTCATGATTTGATGTAGTCATCCGTAGCGACGATACCTGAGACAACGGGGAACTGGGGATTGGCAATATCGCAGACTTGGCATCTCATCTGAGACAAGGACATGAACCACTGGCACATGTAAACGCCCATGGATATCTATCCTCCTTTTACCGCCGGCGGAAACATTAGTAGACCGCATGAGGGTAGGGTATGCACGGTGTACAACAGCACGACTAACGGAAGCAGAATAGCCCTAATAGAACCTAATACAAGCACGGATACAAACTGTCCATTAAATTATCCGTCGAGATAGGAATGTTAGATCTACGGCTCGGTTTTCACCAGACCGTCATGACCCCACCCAGGAACGCAGCGCAGAGCACGAGGAGGGCGCCAAACCCAAGTACCCTCGGATTCGGCGATCGTTCGCCCAGGGTGAGACTACCACCGCCGTTGGCAGCTGGGCCAAGGGTGGCGGCGAACTGTTTCAAGGGATTCGGGGTGCCAGAGACCGTCACCGTCGGTGCGGAGGCATCCGGACTCGGGTTCGACGAAGACGAATTGGTGACGCTGAATCGGGAAGAGACGGCGTAAATGGAACCATCCGTGGAATTGAGACAGATGACGAAAAAATCATCGCCTGTTGGGACGTCTTGAAGGAGAACGTTGAGCGTGTTGTAGGTCGTTGGTACTAGCAGGGTGGGTCAGTCCGCAGGGAATGGAGCACGCATCGTGGATGAGATCGGATGGCGTACCATTCTCTGCAACATAAAAGAGACCATCTTCGTGAAGCCTTGTGAGTTCGATGTCAAAGGTATCTATGCCATCGAGCAGGCCCTTAGTCCACGAGAGAGGGTAAGGTGAGCCATTCCCCCATGAGCTAGAAGCACTTGGCTGGTTGACGACAAAATCTGGTGTGAAGTCATCGTTCAGCTGCCAGATTTGACATGAAGGCAAAAATCTTACACTGCGCATAAGCAGATGACAGCAGGAGCGTCAGAATAAAAAGTGAGGGTGCTGCTGGACGAAGCCCTGTCCCCTTGAGAGGTGCCATTGCGGGTTGACTTGGCGTCAAGCAGCCAGACAATCAGATGAGGCGAGATCCAATTAGTAGACCACGACAGATGACTCTAACGCCAGAAATGAAGCGTCGAGAGGGCTGAGAGGTTGACGGGAGAGGTGCAGAATGTTCGGCTCCCGCGCCGCGTGAGTACAAGTTGGTAGTGGCGTCGGCGTGCGACCCCCGCAAGGCGATGCCGGCGTGTCAACTTTTCCACTCCTCCTTCCAGCCCATGGCAGACTTGAAGACGACACAGTCAATATAGCAAGGTCATCAGAGAACATTCGCAGTTAGTCAGCCAAGGCCTTCCTCGGTTCGTTTCAGGCTTGCCTGCTGTGAGATACGTACACGTCCAGATTCCGGATACCGTTTATCCAAGACCGGCATGCATCCGTACATTTAGCAATATCACTACGGGATCGCTGCAGTAATCTTGACTACAATTCTGTCCGAGTGATGCAGCTACTTTACTTGATTGCCGGGGTTCGAAGTTGTCCAACAGAGGTAATTCATTGACCTTGCAACCACAGTCCGAGCATTTCTCCATGGTAGACGGTCGGGGTGTTCTTCGTGATGGCAGGTAACTTATTTGAATCTAGGAACGCATTTTAATGTGCGGTGCATATAGACTCGGCCATGATCCGCTATTTGGACCGTTCGGAGTGAATGGTGCCGCGTGCCTCATCAGTTAGGTATGACTGCGACTGATTTTGCTTGCGATAACGCACTGTGCAGGTTGGGCGCAATGTCCTGCTGAGCAGCCGGTCCAAACAGTGAGATCATCGGCAAATGCTTGGAAGACGTTCGGGTGTCACCATTTTCGGGTGTGATCTTGATGCTCTTTCCGAGGTTTGCACGTTATACAGATACACTGAGAATTTACACTCGGCTTTTGTGTCATACAAGGACTGTAGAAGGATCTTATTCCGATATAGTTGCTGGAGTAGTACTGCAATGTGCGCAAATCAGGGACCCCGGAACACTCCGTCCGGCCAGTTGCAGACCCTGAACACCACTCAAAGTTGTCGTTCAAAATTTCGTGTGCGGCCGATGGCGTCGAGACTCGTCCGTTTTGCATTCGACGCACGGACGCTCCGCCGTCGTCACCATAACCCCCTTCGAGCCTTCGTCACGTCCCGGCCAACCTACGCTGCCACGCCGTTCGTTCCGCCCGCATCTCTCGAAACTCGTGACGTGGAAGAGGGGAGCGGCGAAGATTATGACCCGCTCAACGACCCGGAACTCCTTCCACAACGCGTCCGCCAGAGACCACCCACGTCGACCTTTTACACGACGCGGTCTGATTACTACGAGGTCGTTGCGGGTCTGCAAGATGCTATCCACACCACGCGGGCCACGCTGAAGTCACTGCATTTGTACCCCCTCCCCAAGTTTGCCCTCGATGCGCTGCCACCTGCCAATCCAGCTTGGGCGGACAGAGTCGACATGGGCACGGAACTCAATGTTACGCTGAGCGCGGGGATGTACTCGCAGCTGATCCTATCACTCAAAGAACTCGAACTATACCACCGCATTGCGATGAGCGCCGGCGTCGCCGAGTTACAAAAATATCTCGGTGAACTGATAGGCTCGTTCGAGAGCACCAAACAAGTGGAAGCACGCGAGAGGCGACTCATGAAACAGGCGATGGCGGGCAAGCGGGCAAAATTGGACGCGTATGGGAGGAGTTACACCGTGGGGAGGAGAAAGACCAGTACGGCAAGAGTGTGGATGATCAAGGCGCAGGATGGGATTGAGGACGCCCGCGCTGCGCAGGACGAAGCAGGGTCCAGCGTATCCACCCTCTTGTCCCCCTCAGTCAAGCCTCCCTCTCCGCCAACGACCTCGGTCTTGATCAATGCTGCTCCTATCGCGCAGTACT
>JBBPKK010000291.1:0-32844 GCA_038089215.1 Tylopilus vinaceipallidus
TCTACCTCAACCTTCTCGTTGGCTGCGCGAGGTGTTTGCATTGCTAGCTGTCTTGGTCAATCTGCACGGCTTCCTCGCGCTCTCCCGTATGTCTCGCGGCTCTGTGAGCTCTTTGTCAACATTCTGCACCATTGCTGTCATCCGTCACCTCCTCGCCTTCAATCACCTTCTCTGAGACGGCTGGGATATGGGTATTGGGTACAGGTCACCTGGGTTCTAGTACATAGTTTATGTATCTAAATACCCTAACAAAGCGTACCATTAAATTGCATTAATGCATTCGAACTTTGAAGTTTTTCGTGCAAGATGATTGATCACGTGATGCTGATTAGATATACTTCCCTTGACTCGCGGTGATGCGATTGCGCTACAATCATCACTTCAGCCACTCACCTTGTATCTTGCTTCTATTCTGTGCGCTACTTGCTACCCCATTTCCTCTCGTTGAATATGACAATGCAGGAGGGACAACTGTTACATCAACAATTTCATCACTACTATGTGCATGTGTTGTCACCAACACTGTCTCAGCGGTGTGTATAGTACACCCATATATGATTTGTATCCAAATCACTGTCCCAGGTCATCCTCTGGAGGTTCACGAGGGTATTTAATCTGATATAGTTTTGTTAGGCATCGAGTAAGGCTCTCTCTGGTAAGGCTATTGACCTTATCTCCTCAGTGATTGTAATCATGCATTGACACCTACTCAATAGTTTATCCTGTTGGTTTATCACGAATGAGAGGCCAGAGACAGTGGTGTAGTGAACCAAGTAGCACCTGGATGACTCTGACAAGCCTGAGGTGTGTGGTTGTGTGCCAGTCTCATTTCAGCGTTGTTGAACAGCCCAGGACAGTTTTATGGGATTTCCCCGACAAGCTCAGGAACGAGAAGGGCTACAAAAATGCACTCGACAGCTGATCATGAACTCATCAATACGTCTTCCTGTCTGCGCTTCCATCCCACATGTGCTAGTGTACTCGGCAGTCCTGCCGCAGGAAGTAGTACCCCGGTTCATGTCTCTGCTTACTTCTTATTATTTATACTGAGGTTCCATCCGTCACACTGGTGGGTCTTCACTCAGAATTACAGTTCTTCTATGTAGTGCTATATCTCATACATTATCAAAGTAGTGCCTCATGTACTTTCTGTGTTATTAGTAGCATTTAATGGATTTCGTTGATGTTCGTACACGAGAATGAACAACCAGCAACTAGTACAAGCAATATAGTAATTGATAAATACTATCGAGAGGTGCTGTTTACTATCGTAGACTACCAAATAACCTCTTTCCGATGAGAATTCGCCGTGATGGTACAAGATGGGCGAAAATTTTGATTTTGTGTATTATAATATATTCCTGCCATACTTTCGCCAGTGTCACTAACTGCGACAGTGACTTTATGGGACTATACTATTATATCGTTGCTTGCACATTTTAGTGATGGTCATCACCTTCACGCCCAGATCGTGCCAGCCGAAAGTTCCGACATAAACTACCCTTCACAGATTAATTGGGGTGCAGGTAGTACATCTGCTTACTATTTTCCTACCTAGGTGCTGTGCACACAGGGGAACATTTAACTCTAAGGTGTTTAATTGACGATTGACTGCGTGAACAATGATGATGCAGAACACAGCTTCTCAACTTGAGTGCCTCTTGAACTGCTGGGCAGCTGGCGCCATGGGACACCTGGCGCACTCTCGAACATCTATCTGCCTGGCTGCACCTCATGGATAGGTTTAAGTCGTTGCTAGTGATACATGCGTGTCCAATCGGATGCTTGCAAGATTTCCACAAAAGGTAACCGAGCCCCTGGCCCGCCAACCTCATTCGCCCCTCCACTTTCTTAAAATCTTTGTTAGTTACTCCAATGCAGCCCGCCGCCGGTTCTTCGGGAGATATTCGTGTGCATTACAGTGTAAGATAAACATGCTTGAACTTTTTTCCCTGCTCACTTCCTATCTTACAGGGTATCCGATCCAATCTTCCAGCCCCAGGTCCATTGGATCCCCCCGACTCGGGCATTCAAAATCTTCCGCATAAACTGGCAGAAGATATACACTATGTAAAGGAGATGGAGATATCCACATTCCTGGATGCTGTCATACCTCACATACCCTCACTCCATATTTCTGGTCGTGCCAGAGTGAATCATGCCTTTCGGTATCTATGTACTAATGGCAAATACGCCAACAACCGATGGACAGGTATTGATGATCTGAGTCATCCCCCTTCTGGAGAGGGGAATAAAGCATATGAAAGCAGCTGGGCTACTCTATTTGAAGATGTGAGTGCATCAGTTACTTGTTCATTTCATCACTCTTACTGGGTATCATCCTGAGCTATGCAGATTGTAATTGGTGTAGCTTCCATTGGCATTCCAAGACCCAACCGGCGCTGGATCCAGCATGGAAATAGCTATGTAGGTGGACGACGCCGCAAGCCAGACTTGGCTCTTGTCTCACGGAGCTTCAACCTGGAGGATGAGGAAGAAACAAAGTGGGACCAGATTTTTTCTATTGCAGAGATCAAGTACAAGGATACCAATTCCATGAGGGGAGCAGCCGAGGAAGACTTGCTGGACAAGATATACTTTCTTTTGTCAGCCAATGGCCAAATTGATCGCACAGCCGCATTCGGGTTGACAATGTGCGGTCCAGCTCTCCGTCTACACGTGTATACCCGCAACATTTACTTTGTGTCATCTGCCATAAACATTCACGACAAGCCCCACACATTCATTTTACTCATCGCATTTACAACCTGGTGTGCTGAAGGTTACTTGGGACGGGACGTTAGTCATATCGGTGACGAAGGAATATTGGGATTCAATGGGTCCTTGTATCGTGTCCTCATGGTCCTTCACCAAGCCAGAGGAATTTGCTGTCGTGCCACCCGAGTCTTGTTAGTTCAGGATGCTGTCGAATTTGGGGATCCCATCATTATTAAGGATTCATACCACCCTCTGGACATGCCAAGCGACGGAGCGATTCATGCTTTATTGGAGGACCCAGCACGGACAGGTTTCAGCCGAAGTCCCAGGGAGGAAGCTAGGAACCGGTGTGGCACATTGATTCTTGGAAAAGATTGGGATCCTCTACAGCTGAACTGCGTCTCCAAGGCTGCTTGTGAGGAGTCTGTGGAGGAAACCGCATTGGAACATGCAGTACACACATTGTACGAAAATCTAGACCCTTTCCCCCGCAAGAACCACATCCGTACTGCCTTCAGTACATGCGCCCTTGGTCTCAAATGGACATCCTGTGTGCGGGAGTTTCTGGACGCTCTGATCGGGTCACTTTTAGGGCTTGAACAGGGCTATTATGATAAGGGGATAGTTCATGGAGATGTGAGCGATACCAACATGTGGATACATGTTCCAGTGCCAAATGGAAGCGACAACAATCAGCAAAATTGGCTTACAAAGTTTGTGGATGCAGTAATACCCGGAAGACCTGAAGGCGCTGCAACCCATTGGTACCCCAAGCGTCTAGGTCTCATGGGGGATTGGGGTTTTGTGCACGATCTGAAAGCTTCCCCAGAGGCAGGCAGCTTGCGGTATCTGACGGTAAGTCTCACTAACTGTATCAACGTATACATACCATCTTTTAAACGTTTTATGCTGCAGGGTACCTTCCCCTTTCAAGCAATTGAGGTGCTCGAGCATTTCAACGATCCGAAAGACCAGAACCTCGCTCCATGTGCTCAGCACGACCTGGAATCTTTTTTCTGGGTTATGTGGATCACATGCTTGAACATCGTGGGTCCCTACAACGAAAGAATTCTTAGCCGTCCAGAGGGCGGCCATACCGACTACATTCGATGGCTCAAGATCCCCTCTTGGGCTCGGTTTGGAGGAGGATCTCCACGTGGACTCAGTGGATTGCCGTCCTCTGACATGAGTATTATAATGGCACAAGAAAAGAAGAGGGTCATCAAATCGGATATGCATCTAATTTCTGGGTACTTCTCCAAGCATCCAAGCGTCCTGGATGGCTTTCGAGAGTTATTCGACTTATTCGTTTACCGCGATGGCGCCAGGGGGTCAGAACCTCCCCCTCCCACTACTCATGGACAGGTCTTGGATATCCTGCACAGGATGCGTACGGGAATCGACCCAGAACACGACCCGTTCCCATCACCGAGTGTGGTGACAACTGGTCGCCAACGCCTTTTGCTGTTTTTACACCACGGTTCTGCCGACCCCACTGTTCTGCATGCCAGTGAAGCCGGACCCAGCAGCATAGCCAGATCACGCAAGAGGAAGATAGATCATCATCCCCATTCCCGTAGGTCCAAGAGGAGAGCATCCTAGCTCGGAACGTCTCGGTCATTCCCGGATCGACCAACCCTCACCACGCATTCAACTCCGTCTACATCGTTACCTGTTCAGTCACTAGGCAAACAAAAGACACCATGATACCGCACGCATGTTCTGATAGATGTGCAGAGGACTTTCACCACCCCCCAAACGGATAGATACATAGAGAAACTCATCGTCGTGTAATGCATTTTGGTCAGGAAAGACAAGTATGCAAACAGTTGTGCGGTGCGCTCAAGTCATGTGAGAATGCGCGTCCAACGTCGGTGCTGATGGGGGAGGTACTAACGCAAGGAGCTCAATGGAGACGGTGTATGGAAACGTCCGGGTAATGATCTACTATCGCAGGTGTGCAACCAAGTGGTAAAATCTAAATGACGAGCAAGGACGCCATGGTCGCTTGCGTTTGTATGACCTGAGACAGGTCAGCAAAAGTGTCCCTCGCGTTTGAGCGTAGACAACTCACCTCCAAGGCTTGTTGTGCCTCTAGCCGCTTCCGAGCCGCCTCTAGCCAGTCATGAAGCAGCTCCTTCGCTGGGCCAGTGAGCTGATTGAGTTCCCGCGCAGCGCTGTCCAAGTCCTTTTCGTTCATGTGGAACTCGGCGCGCGCCAGCACGCTGAGCACGTCTGACCCCTCCACGAGCCCATGTCGCTGGAATCGGAACGACGATAGGAGATGCGAGGCCAAATACGAGAGCACGCCCGCATTCTGGTCCGGCACAAGCGCCACGCTCGACACGCGGGGCGCGACGGTCGTCGTGAACCATGTCGTCAAATCAGCCAACGGTTCCACGCCCACGTCTGGCGTGTCCGAGCGTTCGAGCGACTCGAGTGCCGTTGTCACAACTACGTCGTCCTTGGCGACCGCGACGTGTCGAAGCACACGCAGCTCCTCGCGGAACGGCCGTCGTTCGGGCGCCTCAAGTGCGGCTTGCATGGCGCGGAGCGCGGTCCACATGCCGTGCACGCGGATGTTTTCGTCGAGGTAGGACGAGTTGTCGAGTGCAAGTCGTTCGAGGCGTTTGAGCTCCGTCGCGAGCTCGTCTAGACGGGCCAGACGCCCTCCGCGCTCTTCCTCGACCTTGACCTTGACTTCGCGAATCCATCGCCGCTGGAGTTCAATGCCCTGTGCGATAATCGCTTCTTTCAGGCTACGAAACCAGTCAATGGTACGGTCAAGAAGAGATGGGTGGGAGGCTCACCGTTCGTTGACGAGGTCCGTTTGGGCCTTGAGCTCCTGCTCGAGCCTCTCGCGGTACGCCTGAACGAGCTTCATCTTCTCCTCCGCGACGTACTTTTCGTAGTCTTCCCTCTGCAAAGCAAGCTTGTCCTGCGACTCGAGCTCGAGCTCGAGCAGTTTCGTGCTGTATTCACGTGCTTGCTCATCCAGTTTCGCCTCGAGCTCGTGCTGTTCGTCCTCCTTGATCTTGTCGAAGCGCGTGGCAAGTTCGGTGAGGTCGTTCCGGGCGAGATCGAGGATGCCCTTAGCCTTGTCTGCTGCGGCTGGGTTCGCATTCAGGTAGGAGGCGAGGTCGTCGATGGTGCCTGCGAGGTGTGAAATGACGGGTTCCGAGACAGCCACGTCGGAGATGGCAGGGGCGACCAAGGGAAGCGCTTCGGGCTTGGGTTTGGGCACAGGCGTGGGCTTCGAGAAGCCGGGTGGTGGTTCGAACCCGATGGGCAATGGGGCTGCATATATGCTGGGGTCCTCCGGGTTGTCCAATAGAATGACGACCTTGACATCTGCGGCAGATGTCGACGGGTCGGCTGGGGCTGTCGTGGCGTCCAGGACGGTCTCTATAGGCTTTGCCAGCGCAGCTTCGGCCTTCCTAATGAGGTCGTCCACCTCGTCCGCGAGCTGCGCCGCCTTGTGTCGCGCGAGCGCGGTCGCTTTGGCGGTTGCCTCGGGGGAGAGTTTCTCTCTCGATTTCTCGACGGAGGTCTTGAGCGTCGCTGCAGCGGACCTGACTCGGGCCTTCGCCTCGTCAATGTGATTCTTGTCCGCCTCCTTGGGCTGCTCGGAAGGGACATCCTGCACCTGGGCCTTGTCGTCCGCGTTTTTCCGTTCCATCAGGGGGCCAAGCTGGCGCTGGAGGAAGGCGTAGACAGCCTTGGCAGTGTCGACGGAGGCGACGACGACCTGCTGCACGGTAATATCATCCCAGTGGTGCTGTTCACCATACTCGACAAGGTCGTTGGCGAGGGGGACGTGGGTCGTGAAGAGGTCGCGGTAGGGCTGGTTGTGGAAGGAAACAAACATGCTGCCGACGTAAAGCGTGCCAGTCGCGGTGATGGAATAAAGGAGGAGTTTGGTGACGGCGTTTTTGGATGTGGACGTAGAGGGTGTGCTCGCACCGGCCGGGGTTGTGCTATTTAGACGTCTGGGCTGTCTCGCGGCCGTCAATGTGGGTTTGGCTAGCGCAGAGAAGGTGCTCACCGTCCTCGCCCTTGCCAAGGGGCGGCCTGGGACCCGTCTGGGCACGGCGATGGCACGGTACATCGTGTCTACAAAAATATGAGCCGTCCCGAACGCGCCCAGCTTGCAGAGACCGCTCGGGAGTTTCCGTGAGACTCGCGCCGTTTAGATTTCACGACTACTTGCTACCGTCTACATAAAGACCCGAATTCCCCAACACCAACCAGCGCCGTCGTGACTTGAGTACGCCGCACGACCGTCTGAACATTGTCCTGGCTAGAATTTCTGTCTGGCACCCTTTCGAGTCGTCGTGCCCACTCGATCCATCTCCGACACCGCCGCCGCCGTGGTCGCCGAGGCATTTGAGGAGGCTGGGGATCTGCTCTGGAGAATGCGCGCACTGAGCTCGGGCAAGCACATATCGACGGCTCTGGTGACCAGGGGAATAAAAAAACAAAGTTAGTTGATTACCCGGAGACGTTGGGGTCGAGTAGTGCAAGACACAACAATGCCAAACAATTGGACCTCCCTGCCATGTCCCTCGGAAAGCGCAAGGGAAGAGACGACCCAGACGGAGACCAACACCACGGGTGGGCATCTTGCACTGGAAATACACATCCAGCTCATCGGTATCCGCATAGTTCCACACTCTTTGTCTCCAACCTGCCATATGACACGACATCGACCGATCTCCAAACCGCCTTCTCCGATTTTGCGCCCGTGCGCTCCGCCTTCGTCGTCCTAGAACATGTATCTGGTCTCTCCAAGGGTGTTGGATACGTTTCCTTTTCCATCAAGGAGGACGCTCAAACAGCGTTCGAATCAATCGCAACAAATGGTTTGACTATTAACGGCAGAAGTATACGGGTGCAGTGGGCCGAGAGTAAGGTGCTTTCGCGTCGAGTTTCTCATTTCTTACCACTACTCACTACCTCTCTAGCAGAAAAACAAGACAAAGGACCTGTCGATAGCGGAGGTTGTGACAAAAGAGAAAGCGACTCGTGTGCCAAATTTGCCAGCTCAGAATGACCCTCATGCTATTCGGACCATCGTTGTCTCTGGCTTACCGTCTTCCGTCAATCTCAAGACGCTATGGAAGAAGTTCCGCAAGTTCCAGGGTGCTGAAGACGTGGAATGGCCTGCAAAAACTGTTCAAGGCGAAGATCTGTCCACGGGTGAGCTCATTCTTTGTCTTCCTTCGTGTTCTTACAGGCAGTGTAGCACATGTATTGTTCTCTTCGTCTGCTCTCGCACAAGATGCTGCCAGTAAACTCCACGCGCATGTCTTCAAAGGTAGCCTACTTTCGGTCACGCTCAAAAAGCGTCTCGAAAGTCTTGCCAAGACTGCTATTAAAAGTATGTCTCGCGTCCATTTTTCTTCCACTGTCTGGTCATGATCACCATTACATCATCTCCTGCAGAACCCACTTCCGAAACTACCCCGAGCCGATCCAGTCGCCTCATTATTCGAAACCTTCCCTTTGACATCACAGAACAAGACATACGGGCTATTTTTCTCCCGTACGGCCCTATCCACTCGATTCATATCCCACTGGCGGAAGTCGACCATGTCAAGTTAGAAGGTGCTACGGCTACCAAACCACCCTGCAAAACATCCCATTCCAAGGGATTCGCCTTCGTCTGGATGTGGAGCAAGAAGGACGCAGAGTCTGCGTTGGAGCACTGTAACGGAACTAGGGTTGTGGCCGGGATTGCCAGCAGTATAGTTGCGGATAAGCAGAAGAGAAAGAAGCTACGCCGGGAAGAAAAGACGTGTCAAAGCATTGAAACGCAAGAGAGTGAAGGGGGCGAGCTGGCGGAGGAGCCCACTAGCGAACAAACTGAAAGTGGGGGGAAAGGGCGGATAATCGCGGTCGACTGGGCGCTCAGCAAGGAGCGATGGGAGAACGCACAGGTACAAAACGACGTGGAAATGGACGGATCTGAAAGTGCCATGAGCGCAGGCGAGGATAGTGAGGTTGTCGTCGGAGACAACCATTTCGGACTCCACGAGGATTCCGGTGACGAAGACGAAGAAGGGGACAACCACGCCAGTGAGGACGATGGGCTTCCTGAACGGGACGATGACGACGACAAATCACCCCAGAAACCACAACTACCGCATACCGATACGGGAAACACGCTTTTTATTCGCAATATTCCGTTTACCGCTACTGAGGATGAAATACGAACGATGTATGTTTCTTGTATACTGCTATGCCTCTACTTACTCCTCGTGATAGGTTTCGCGCGTTCGGTCCCCTTCGGTATGTCCGTCTTGCAATCGATCCCGAAACCGAGCGCCCACGGGGAACTGGATTTGCTTGTTTCTGGGACAAGCAAGACGCAGACAGTGCCATTAAGCAAAGCGAAATTTTACGCGCAGAGACTATGGGCACCCAAACGCAGGTAGGCATGCATCTACGACTTCAGGATAAGGACTCAGTCACGAGATTGCAGACCCCGAAGAACCCGTTTTCGCTTCCATCCCTCCTCACCCCCGATCCGTCAGCTGGACTAGCTAAGAACTTGGTATTGCATGGCCGGACGCTTGATGTTGTGCGCGCGGTCACGAGGGAACAAGCTACGAAACTCAAGGAAGATGGTGAAAAGCGCCGAGAAAAGTCTGACAAGCGGAATCTCTACCTGTTGCGCGAGGGAGGTATGTCGTTTGTCCGCTTTCCTAGCTGGCGCTGGCTAACGATTTCTCAGTGATTCTACCAAATAGTCCTGCCGCATCGACAATCCCCCAGGTCGAACTTGAGAAACGCACCACCTCTTTCAATGCCCGTAGGACGATGCTCCGCAGTAATCCCTCCCTATACGTTTCCAAAACGCGGCTCAGTATACGTCAAATACCGCTATTCGTTACTGAGCGTGCCCTCAAGCGACTCGCGATCCACAGCGTTCGGGAGTTCAACGCGGAAGTCAAAAGGAGCGTCCGGGAAGGCCTCAGTCCCGATGAACTCGCTCCGCCTACGGAAGCTGACGATCAAACCGACGAAAGCATCGTCAAGACAGGGCATGATAATTCGCAGAAAGGCAAGGTTAAGGCAGGGCGTCCCACGGGTGTCAAGCAAGCAAAGATCGTACGTCAGTCAGACCGTGCCGACCCTGTGACAGGGAAAGGCCGCAGTCGCGGTTACGGTTTCATTGAAATGCACACACATGCCGATGCGTTGCGCGTACTGCGATGGGCCAACAATAACCCGGACGTCGGGGCGCTTTTCAATCAGTGGTGGAAGGAAGAGCTTACAGACCTCGTTGGGAAGGAAAAGGGGAAGGAAAGCGCCGACGAGGCTAGGATAAAACGCATGAAGGACGACATGGAAGCTCCATCCAAACTCGCTAGGGGATTCCTTATCGTAGAGTTCTCCATCGAGAATATCCAGGTCGTTCACCGCCGAACAACGCAAAAGGAGAAACTAGTGAGTCACTTTTTCAGCGGGTGTGGGGTCGTTGATGACGCCTTACAGCCCCAACCACACCGTACACGGAAACCTACTCCCAGTAGCACGGCAGAGCCCCCTGCGAAGAAACGCCGGATATCGTCATCTGGTGACATCCGGCCGGTGCAAATTAAAGAAGAGTCGGCGAAACCTGGGAAAACGATTGGGTCCATGATCGGCCGGAAAAGGCGGGCGCGGAAGTCTGCCAAGGTTGCACGGTAGTACACTTCATGCTTTTCGTCCTGTACTTTGGTTCGCTCGCCCTCTGCAATGGATTGCTTGCGGCGGATGCCAATGTTGCACAATCTCCAGCCCACTGACAACTCCCAATCACACGCCCCTGTATCCCGTTACGACATGCAACTTGAATTTTCATTCGGTTCCGTGTACACCGCCTCCACTCGACAACAGGTGACCCGTATCTTTTGAGTTTAGAACGAGGCACCGTGGCTTATACCAGTATATGCCTTGCTCGTGACTCCGGTTTCATCCTTCTATACGTCATCGGGCCCGAACCACAGACATAAAACTCACATCTTTTGTTCACGTCAGGGTTATAGTACCCTACCTGCTGGAATGGCGACTCCCAGAGTATGGTTGATTACAGGTGGGTTCTCCTGACTTGACCACACTCCAGACTGACTTTGCGACATCTCGTCAGGCACGTCATCCGGTTTCGGAAGTCGGCTTGCGAGCATTGCGCTCGCTCGCGGTGATCGCGTCATTGCGACAACTAGAACAGGGGCCTCCCTTCTCCCCAAGGGCCACGAGCAGCGCCCCAACCTCTATCTTTCCAATCTCGACATCTCCGTGGGCACGGCGCAAGTCAAGACACGGATCGATACAATCATCCACGAGTCGGGCTGGGGCCGCGTGGACGTGCTCGTGAACAATGCGGGGATAGGCCTGCCTGCGTTTGTCGAGGAAGGCGGGTACGTCGGACCATGGGCGGATCCGGAAGATGGGGCTGACGGGCGCGCGGACTACCCAGCACGGAGCTGATGCGGCAGCAGTACCAGACGAACGTGTTCGGCACGCTCGACGTGACCATGGCGATCTTGCCGTACATGCGCAAACGTGAGTGTTGGCACGACCGTGCCGCGTCCCCCGTCCCTCCGATTCGCTGGACGCTTTTTGTGATAGAGAAGAGCGGGACGGTCGTTATGATGGGCAGCCGAAGTGGATGGAAGTTGGACATCAAGGTACAGTGGCTCTCACCTTTTCTCGGCGCTCGTCACCGTGACCTGTGGTCGTCCACCAGGGCATGGGTGCGTCGTTTCCGTTGGACCGTATGACGAGGAGCCATCGTGATGGACGTCTTGTCAGCTTTCTACGGGTCCTCCAAGGCTGCGCTCCACGGTGAGGCCCACCCTTGGCCGGGCAGGCACGACGCGCTCATGCATGCGCCCCCTTAGCCATTGGAGAGACCCTGGCCGTCGAACTCGAGCCCTTCGGTATTCGGGTACTCATCGTCAAACCGGGCGCGTTCCGCACGGAAGGGATCTACCGCCACGAGTTTGACACGTCGCGTGCCATCGCTGATTACGATCACGGGCGAGAGCCGGCCGCCAAGGCGTTCAAGGCACCTGCGGGGAAGCAGCCAGGGGATCCTGTCAAGGCGATGGAGGCGCTCGTGGAGGTGGTTTGCGAGGAGGGCCGCGCTCTGGGCAAGCCATGGCCGCTGTATCTCGTGCTCGGAAAGGATGCGGAACGGGATGTGAGGAATAAGTGCGCACGGATGATCAGCCACCTTGATGAATGGAGCGAGGTGATCCGAGACGTCGAATTAGATGGTCTATAGTTTAAGTGGGTGATTATTGCGGCGGGGTAAAGGTGTCTGATTCAGGTAGTATAGCGAAATGCAAACATGTAGAGCGCTTATAACGGAGAGTGAACGGATTCCCCAGTTTTCCAATGCTGTCTAGTTTGACGCCACAAAATAACGATACGTTGGCATGTACAAGTGTTGCGCGCACCTCAACAATGTCACCACTTTTCAATAGGCTTTAAACGCAATCATCGGAGTATACTGTCTCGTGCATCATATATTATCAGTTTCTATGACACGCCAAGCTCATACCTTGGTCTCCTCGCCCGAGTTCATTGGCATCTTCCTTTATTGTTACTCCACTCGATTCGGAGAAGAGAATGATCGATGCTGGTCGTTTCATGGAGGCTTTCTGCCATGCCCTTCCCTCGGCAACACGCAAGATCAGCATCTGCGACGAAACACACTATACAAGGGTCAGCATCAGTATCTGTAGATCTACAGGAAATTGAGTCTGACAGCGTACCATCATTAATACGCATACGTGCATGAATGCGACCTCCATTTGACTCCCTACCCCGTAGGATACCAAAAATGCGACTCCAGAAAGCGTGTATGGTAGCACAGACTCGATGAGAAGCATGACTATGTCGAGGTATAACGATGCGTGTTCTTCGCCGAGGTACTCCGACACTCTCTTCATATGCCGGATCAACCGATAGCAAATCATGCAAGTAAGGGTTGCGTTCAAGAAGACAGAGACTGAGTAATATGCCAGCCCAAATTTAGCAGCAATGCCTTGGAAGAAATTTGCCCCGGGAGCATAGGAAGCCCATGTAACCAAGACGCCTAAAACTGATTCGGAAGTGGGTACATGGATCCAGAGGAAGTGAAGAGAGCATAGATACGCACCGAACGACACTAACCACACGAAAGATGGTATAATAATGCCACGTAGGCTACCCCATACGACTCGGCAACGATACATCTGGAATGACACATGTCAGATTTTCGTCCCTTCCCGTCAACCATTGAGCACGGTCTTACCATAAGGCCATCTGTCATCTGCTGTAGAACGACAATTGCAACCGACGCAAAGGCAATATACGCATCAGACGTGTGTGCTTTTGCATACGCCATCGGCCCACCAGGGTAGTTTCGATTTAGTAACCACATTTTTTGACCGAATACCGCTCCAACTGCAACCCAAATCGTGATCAAACAGAGCATCACAGTACTGAAGACTGCGTAGAACACATCAGATTGCTTCCTCGCTTTTCTGCGGCCCAGGAAGATGGCCATGGTCTTGAAATACAGGTGCAGTTCGACGCCTGGCAGTGAGCCGGTAAGAGTGCAGAATACGAACACTGCAAAACTCACCATACAGAATGTTTTGGAGAATCAAGCCCATGTAGAAGGCGTTCTCGAACAATGTAAAACCGGAGTCAGTCGCAGTGCACGACATGGTCCAGGGAAGGTTGCGGTTCCGTCATCCACGGCTAGTATCTGTAACTGCCATGACTTTTATACCGGGCATGTTGACAAAGAGAGGTCTGGAATTTCAACATCTAAGGCGTCCGAATGGAAAACGATCCGAGGAGATGAATGGAAATTTAGCTGATCCTGCACTATCCCTGATAGGAAAGAAGCGACGTCTAATCTCAAGTGTCGATAAATGTCAGACCTGATACATATGCCATGAAGTGGCGTTCTTGAATTCCTTCAGCAACGAATGTGACAAACCACTGGTGGTTGACGAGAAATGGGTACTTGCCAATGAAGTGGACAGCTCCATTCAGCGGAACCAGTGACTATATGCCATGCTGAGTATAGGCAAATCAGGCTCAACTGTGCTAGTATCAGCTGAAGATAGCATCACCACCTACATACTGCTGGCTGTATAACCTAACTTCAGACAGGAGCGACCATTGATAGGCCTTTCCTTCGCTAATGACCCTTCAAGCTTCGAGCACAGCGGAGTCCCGGTGAACGACATCGCTTATAGTCTTGTAGACCCTCGAGTACGTGCCAGTGCCAGGTAGTGCCCCCACTTGCAGGCACACGATACTGGGGATACCGTATCGTTGATTTGTCGTAGCAGTGTCGGTATGTGGATGCGTATTCGAACAGGCAGATTTTTTCCATCCATCAACTTCCATACTATCACTGTTGCCCCGGATGTGCAAAAAAATCGCTATTTTCGTTCTAACATATTGACGAGGACACTTACTATCCTCGGGTTCAATATATGAGTTCAGACCATGGCGGTCCATCTACTACGCATTTTTCCCAATTTTTTCTGGTGTGCATTCAGCGTGTAGACTGATTCTGACTTTTGCCGTCTTTTACAGATGCAGTGCAAACTTTTCGTCACACCGGGTCACGCATCCGGCACGTACGGACTTTGAAATTCCAGCCTCAAGTGCTGTCGGCATGCAATGCCACAACGGGACTGGTGCCGAGGAGGAGACTCAAATTTGTCACGGATGTGTCCAAGCGTGACAATTCCATCGACTTGCTCGTCAAGAGTTATTCTGCAACTTCATCTGGTGAGCAGTGTCCTCTGATACTTGCTGAAGAGAATCTACAGGGACTTACCCATGACCTCCTGGTTTCAGTTTCTCAAATTAGAAGGGGGATCTCTTGGATCTGGGGCTTAAATGGTCGATACCATTGCTGACTCAACAGAAAATGACTGATTGTAACACATTGCTCTTCTTAACTCATGCCAATTTCTTGCCCACAATTTGAATACATGTATACATATCTCCCTTAATTTTTTCGAGTCTACAAAACATGTGTAATGTAGTGTTCTGAACATTTGCATTGCGTGTGTAGTTTGCACCGGTACAATGATAGTATTTGATCTCCTGGGTATCGGAATAAGAAACTCATGAACACATTGCCCAACGTCACCATGTGTCACGGGGGGCTCAGACCAGCCGAGGGCCTTCTCCACACCCTTGTACTTGACTACACGTCACACTGAGACCCGGCCGTTGGCTGTCCAGAACGATTCGTTTTCCAGAGCCAACCCGCGACAGAAGGCGTGCCTGCGAGCCGTTGGCCTACACACGAGCCTAATGATGAACTAGATGATACGATGGTGTATCTGGCTCTCACTCATCCTGGTCCGACCCTCATGGCCAAACTACACGGCAGGATGCATTCAGTGTTAACGGACCCTGCGTCCAACACAACCCATAGTACCAGATCGCTATCGCATGTAGGTGGTCGGATACCACGTACAAAAGGCAGGCCTCACCGCCACCTCTTCAGCCGCGAAGTACAATAAGGAGCTTCTGGAGATGACGCGACTTTGAATAGGAGCATTACCATTGAAAAAATAGGCGGAGGTGTCCATCAAATCAATGATCATACTGAGCTCGAAGGCCATTACGATTGCGACGTAAGTACATGTCATGTACAGTTTAGGATTAACCGAGTACCCCTTATCTACCTTATCTAACATCCCGACGACGCTGGCATTGAAAGGCTTGACTAGTTTCTTCGATCGATGTCTAACGCCAGGCTTGCCCACTATATTCAAGTCAAGTCTTGTTGTGGTGCTCGCCAAACTCTATGCTCGACGGCGTGTCCAGCCACACCACCGCGCCGCTTCCTTCAGAACGACTCGGGAACGCTGACGACGCGTTCCCATGGCTTGGAACAAACGTCACTGCCGTCACCGATATTCGTGGCTCTAACAAGTTCTTCTCCCAAGCCTTTCGCTTGGCCACACGCAGGATCAACATTTGTGGAGATATAACCTATGAACCGATAAGCACAATCATCCACGAAATCGAACTTCGGTGATTTACCATCAGCAAGATATGCACGCAAGAGAGCGTGGTCACCGTTTGGCTCCCCATTCCATAGGATACCAAGAACGCAATGCCAGACAGGCTGAACGGGAGCACGGACTCGATGAGGAGCATAACCATGCTGAAATATGGAGATGCGTGTTGTTCGCCGAGGTATTCCCTTACTATCTTCGCATGAACGATTAGTCGATAGCAGATCATGCACGTCAAGATTGCATTTAGAAAGATCGAGACGGAGTGGTACACCAGTCCGAATCTGGAACCAGCACCGCTTAACACGTTGATCCCGGGTGTGCTGACGACATAGATCATCATGACACCGAAGACTGGTTCGGAAGCAAGTTGAAAATGAGCACTGCGAAGAAAGCGGTCATGCTTACCAGCATTCGCCAACCACAAGATGGATGGTATGATGATGACATGACGACTGGCCCACACAATTTGGCAACGATATATCTTGGGTGGGACTAGTAAGCTTCACGTCGCTTTCCACAATTATGAACTGTATCTTACCATGAGTCCATCCGCCAACTGTTGTAGAATAATGACCGATGCCGTCCCAAGCACCATGTAAGGATCTGATGAATGTGCTATTCCGTACGCTCCTATGCCGCCGGAGTAATTTCGGTTCAGCAACCACATTTTCTGACCGAACACCGCGTGTGTCAATACGCGAATTGTGGTCAAAATCAGCGTCACAGTGCTGAAAAGAGCATAAAACGTGTCGCTCTTCTTCCCCTCTTTTCTTCGAGCCAAGAAGACACACATGGTCTCAACGTAAAGGATCAGTTCGATGCCTGTCATTGCATATGATAAGTGACTAACAACTGGAGGAACACCGCTGAACTCACCGTATAGGACCTCTTGCAGACTCACCCCTATGTAGAACGGCGTCCCGAACGGACCAGACGAACCGGATGACATGGCTGAACGGGTGCAAACATCAAGAGTTGCAGGGAAAATGGTATTTTTCTTGTCTCGACAATGATAGTTGTCAGCGGACGTGAGTCTCGACCCTTTAAATTTAGGTACCGATGGCGGACACAAATGGCTAATCGAACTGATTTCCGTGAGAAACCATTCGGTCTTTTTTTAAAAGTTAAGGGATCATCGAATGATGGGATATACTGCATGATAAGTAGCAAACTTCGGTGCATACATACCCGTGACCTGGGGACTGCAGCCGCCACCATGATTCCGGATAGGGAGTGTGTCGGAACCTGCCTCAAGTACAGGAGCACGCGAGCACGGTCCAAAGCCTCACCATCGAGTTATGCAGGCGCCCGAGACATTGCAGTTCCCTGGAATCGAAGAACCGTGTAGTGCATGTGGCGTCAGGTGACGGTATCAGGTCCCCAATCTGAGGATTAACCCTTCAATATCACTTTACTTGTTTACTTTGGTTCCGTCGGTCTCGTTGATCCGAGGGTGGCGACCCCCTCTCCGGCCGCCTTTGGTGCTCCTTGCGTTTTCATTGTTTCCGACTTGCACGTGAAGCCACGGTTCCCCGGGATATGTGAGAAAAAACATGGCAAGGGCCAGTGATCACTTACTTCAACTTACTTATCTCGAATGCAGGGTGGGTGTGCCCTGCCAATACATGGCAGGAGCACACTGCATTGCATATGTCAAGCCACGGTGTGCGTCGCCGCCAGACATACACTCGGCAGCGCCCCCAGTAGATGCGATACCACTGCTTGAGTCCTGTTTTCGCAGCTCAATACAACCCTGGCATAATCCATGCCGGTAGCTCCTGCCATGCATTTCCAGCGACCACGTGCGATATCAGCGTCTGCGGTGACACAACCTGCAAACCGTTGAGCGTGCAGACCATCATGCCACACGCACGCGAACATAATCCCAATCTGGCTCCCCATTCTATGCTAGG
The DNA here is from genome assembly GCA_038089215.1 of Tylopilus vinaceipallidus. Lineage (NCBI taxonomy): Eukaryota > Fungi > Basidiomycota > Agaricomycetes > Boletales > Boletaceae > Tylopilus > Tylopilus vinaceipallidus. The sequence continues at coordinate 17,672 of JBBPKK010000291.1, forward strand.
TTACCAGAAACGTGATGCCCACGTGCGCGCCAGGGAGCGGGGACTGGAAGCAGACTTGAGCTGGGCCGAATTATGAAGATCCACGTTTATCATCATGTCCGACGCATAGATGTGCCTTTACTCCCTGTGCATGACGGAAACCATAGCAGATCACGCTCGTCGAGGCCACGTTCAGGAAGACAAGGGCTGAGTGATATATCAGGCCGAGTTCACCAACAGTGTCACTAAGAAAGGCAACTGAAGGCACGCAGACGGCTCGAATGACCAGAATGGCAGAGATTGATCAGTGACGAGCGTTGAGACGGAAGACGAGCGTCAGGAGATCCAAGGGGGTGGCGCTCACCGACATCCAGGGACCACAGGTGTAGGGTATAATATTGACGCGAGGATTATCCCACACAAGCCGACAATGATACATCTAGGGCGAGGGGTGAGAACGTATATCGAGCTTTCCGTGCTTGTCTGCAAAGTCCTACCGTGGTGCCAAATATATTTAGCTGTAGAGGAATGACTGGCGTCGTGCCAAAACCAATGTAAATGTCCGACACATCCGTCTTTACATACATCTTCTGACAGAACACTGCTCTGGTAGGCATCCAGATTATCATCAAGAATAACACCAGATTGTTAAAGATGGCATAAAACCCGTCGGCTTTCTTCCTCGTTCTTTTGCAGGCCAACAGGACACGCGTAATCTTGAAATACAGGATGATTTCGATGCCTGGAAACCAGTGGCTGTAAGCGTACGACATGAACATGTCCGAGTCCTTTGAGTTACCATCGAAGACATCTTGCAGATTCAACCTAATGTAAAATGCTTTACCGAAAAGTGTAACGATAGAGTTATACGAAGTGGATGGCGTAGATGAAGGGCACACGTTGTGGGCATCCATGATTGTGATGAGGTCTTAGTCAGGCATTACGTCGAGCCTTGAGCCACGGAGACCTCATCCTCTCTGACGAGGCTCAAAGCAAATGACCCATCATGGACTAACGCCCAAGCCCTGCTTATCCAATTGAAACAGTTCCATGAAGTGTGCCAATAGTGCCCTAACGTAAGAATCGTTGGCAAGGGCGGGTAGCTAGTGCGGTAATAGGGACCACCTGGAAACCCGTCAGCATCGTCCGACGACGTGAGTGCTTAAGAGGTGGCATAGACAGGACGATGACATAGGAAAATGCAGACCTCTAACAGTGACAGTTCTCTCACTGTCTCCGCATGATGGATCAAGAGATGGCATGCGATCATGCTCGTCGTAGCTGCACTCGAGAAAATTATGGTGCGCCGCACAGAAAGCCGAGTCATACGACACGGCCAATTTGACACAAGGTCATCCACAAGGGGAGGAAGGGTGCTCGCCAATGCCCAGGCGATAACTGCCACATGGCCCGACAAAGGGACACCTGAGACGATTCGAAGGCAAGTGAAGTCCACTGTGTCTGGCTCCTACACATATGCATGGTTTTTGGAGTGACACCGTTCTAAAACACGTGGCAGATGGCCTTGTGGTAAGATGTCATAGATATATCCAACGTGTGATTCCCGTAGGTGTTCAACTCAATGGATGACTTCGCAGCCACATTTTCTGGAAGAAGGCTCCGAGTCGATATTTCGGATCGTTGTCAAGACGAACGCCACCGTGCTGAAGACACATGTAAGTAGCTGGCTTTTTTTTTTCTTTTTGTGAGCCAAGATGTGCATCACTTAGAAACAGAGGATTAGTTCGATGCCTGGCAGTGAACGGTGCCGAATCCACCTTTACAAGATGTCTTGCAAAGTCACCCATATGTAGAACGGCGTATCGTATAGCGGGTAGCCTGACGCAAACTGCACGCCATAACGTCGTGGGATTGTTTGCCGAGACCGAGAATACGACAGGTTCTGATAGCTTAGAAAATGAGTCCAAACTCGGGTCAGGCCCGATTGGACAGGTGGAGGGTTACGATGCAGAGTTGTGGAGAGCGAGCGATATGATGATGATGAAAGCGCTGTTACGATATTGCCCCGTCCTCTTCGGAAACTCTAAGGAGATCCGAAGGGTGATTTAAGCATTCCTCGACGTTGATCCCAGATCTCGGCAAACGTGAGGCCCCTAAACCGTGTAGGGTTCTGAAAGAAAGAGGGGATGTCCCACTGGCACAGCGAGATCTAGAGTTTTCAGGCTCGTTGTCGGGGACCTTCAGGTTAAATATAAACCAACGGCCTATTGCACTTCCGCACATGTCCTGCAAGGCCTCTGCCCCATGGGCACAATCAGGCCGTCTTGCGGTCTGGTCGGAGCCTGACAGGTATCCAAGTTACTAAACACGTTGAGCCTCGTAGTTCTGCTGTCGCTCCCTTCCAGTGGCCAGCTCGGGGTTTTCGTCGCAGGGAGATCATGTGCGATGGTCTCCAAAGACGGTCAAAACAAGGCGACCGGGAAGTGGGGAGCAAAAAACGGTCTTCTGGGAGACAGAATAAACGTCGTGAACAAGACATTGCCCTCCATCCGCAGGCGTAAGCCCGATGAGACTCTGGTTCATTGAAGGAGCTCTGATGACGGATCAGGAATGAAGCGGTCGTTCAAGTGCTTGGAAAGTGCATTTGGGGTGCTTCCAAGTTGATCTTATGCCCAATCAAGTTGATAGGGTTTATGTTGGCCGAGTCCTCCTCTGTTGAAGGCGGCGACCATCATAGCGTATCACGTGACGTGAGTGAAACGTCAAGGGTCGTGACAGAGAAAAAGGATAAGAACAAGCAAGAACCCTCCGAGATGCAAGGTCAGTTTCTTTCCCGCTCCTCCCCTGTCCCCCTCCGATTCGCCTCCACAGCGACCTGCTCCTCCTCACCACCCCCGCACCACCCCTTCGCCATCCAGACGGAGCCCCTCGCGCAAAAGTGCACCCGATGTCCATACACCGGCCCCATCCACACATTTCCCCCTCGGCGCACAGGCGGAGGCCACCTCAAGGTCTGCACACACTGCATGGACAAACAGAACGCACGCAAGGTTGCCTCGGAGATCGCTGCCGACACATCGGGCCGCGGCCAGATTGCCACCGCAGCCATGTCCTTCGACGACTTTCTCAACCTCGTCACCCTCAACAAGACCCGCCCCTTCGACTTTGATACCATGGTCAGCGTGCCCCCTGGCTTCTTCGTCGCCGGCGAACACCTCTACAATCGCTCCAATCGCATAAGAGATTTTTTGGCCGAGGCCTCGGACTACCACTGGAAGTACGTCCTCTGCTCCCGCTCCCTTCTCGCCCCCATCCCTCACGCCTGCCCATCTGCACAGCCAAAAGAAGACCAAGCGCGGCGGAAAGTCCACCGTCGTCACCTACTTTTGCGCCCAGCTCGAAGGCGAACAGTCTAAATCCCGTACCCAAGATTCGGACCGCAAATCACGGAGTCGCATTACCCGCTACCATTGCGGTGGCTGGCTCCGCATCACCGTCATGGACGACAACGAGCACCTCCTGCGTATACGCATGACCCACGCCGAGGCACACCCTTCCTTTCCAGCGTCTTTTCGGAGACCGCCCCATACGTCCGAGTTCAAGCTCGAGGCCACCCCCAAACCGGGCCCTGTGCCCGTCCAGATCGCAGCTCCGCAGCCGCCACCACCCACGATGTTTGCCAACATGCAGCACTCGTCACCAATGATGGTCGAGCCCGGTCCGCCTGCTGGCCATCCGATGCCTGCGCCCCCTGGGCCACCCCCGGTGCATTCCATCATCCCACCCCCACCACCGCCAATTCCAGATGTGCAGGAGGAAGAACCACATCCGGTGGTAGAGACCGTGCTGGGACCCGAAGACGTCGCACCGCAGCCGAGACCTAGCCCGGTAAGCAACAGCACCGCGCTTGCATCCCATGTTTCCTCATGCGCCCACGCGCAGCAACCCGTCGTCTATTTCTCTCCGGAACAACTCGATGGCCTCAAGCGCAAATTCGATGACATGATGGCCGCCGCGAGCGGTCCCGTCCCCCCGGAACTTGCACATGCCCTCGGTTCCGTTTTTGACCACATCGAGCGGACAGCCGCCGACGTAGATATCGGCAGATTCTCCAAGCGACAGCGAATCTAGCAGTCTTTACATGTTCATCCTTGTTGTTTTCCTACGTGATCGCGCTTCGTCGTTCGAATATTGTTTTGTTGTCAACGCTAGCATTGTCTGTGTGTAATCTCGCCCTTTGCACTGTCGGCCATGCTCTGTTTAACAGCACTGATCACATGCTTTGGTACTGGATGGTCGTACATTTAATTTGTCTCTTATGGCGTAATAGAACGTGCTAGTGATGGAAAGAACAGGACACCTATGGATTCAGTCACATAAGCACAACAGTGCACATGGACGGGTCGACCTACCACGGTCCAGATACAAATCGAGAATGGGAAACATCCAGGTCAATTCGAGAGCTCGGATATACTCAAGAATGCATGGAACAAGGCTGGCACGACAAACGGCTCCCGGCACTCACGCTCCACGTCGGTCAACGCCCGTTCCGCACGCATCCGCCGCGCCCTCTCCACCCTCAGCTCTGCCTCGAGCCGCACCAGCTCTGCAAACACACAAAATGGTGAGCACGTCCATGCCCGCACAGCGCACTACACGCCAGACACGCACCCTCGCGCGAGACCCCGTGCCGCTCCGCCCCCGCGTCCGGACGCACCCCGAGCTGGTTGAGGTCGTCCAAGAGGACCTGCTCGCGCGCCTGCATCGCCGTCAGGTGCCGCCGCGTGTCCCACAGTTCGCGCGTCAGCCGGCTCACGTCCCGCTCGCGCCGGCGCGGCGCGTGGCTCTCGCCCGTGCCCGACGACGACGCGCTCCCGGGCCGGGGTGACACGGGGCGTGCCCGCGGCGCGCAAGGAACGGGCGCGTGCGGCGTCATCTCGCCCGGCTCGCGGGACGGCGGGGACGGCGTCGGCGTGGTGGTCGTCTGCGGTCCCGTGGCTGGCAGCGGCGCGATGGCGCCGTCTGATGTCGGTGGGGGCAGCGCGGCTGTCGTGTCCCCGACTCGGTCGGGGAGTGGGGTGATCGGGAGTGGGTGCGTGACGGACACGTCGAGCTTCTGTCGCGTCGGGTTGGGCAGGCCGTCGCCGCTGCTCATGCGTCTCTTGAGATGGGGCGCCGCTTGTCTGTCTAACCTAGGCTATCAACCCGCGCATGCGCATATGAGCCTGGTACCGACACACGGAGGGGGGACGTACCGCTGTGGGAGGTACCCTGGGCGGGGGGATCACTGCCGGCGGTAGTGGTGGTGGTTGCAGTGTCGTGGCCGTGGCAAACGTAGGCGGCTGTGGCGCCATTTCAAGCATCGGGTTAGACCGCGATCCCGGCGGAACGTCCTGCGAAGCCTGCACTGCCCCCACGGTCGAACGAATAGGGACGCCACTGTCAACAACACGACGTTCCCTGGGTCAGCCACGCCACGAGGGCACGCAGCACGAAACAGAGAAAACGGATCGACTTGCTCTTGTGTCAGCGTGATGGATTCTCTGCGCGACACGCTTCCAGGTGAGATCCACGCGGGAGACGAGACGGGCCGCTCACATGGAGAGAAAGTCACGCAGCTTGCGTGCTTCCGGATCGGCGCTGCAGAGCTTGAACCACCGCGTATGCAGGCTATCCTAGAGTGCACACCATCCATGAGCGTCGCGACGTGCAGCCCGCCATCAGCGTCTCATGTATGTACGAGAACGGCCTCCCACGCACCGACAACGCGTCCACCTTGGGACTCGTGCCTGCGGTCGGCCAGTGGAGGACAAAAGACCCATCCACGCGACGGACGTTCTTCTGCGAGGGCGAGTGCACGCGGAGGTGGGCGAGGTCTTTTTTGAGGATGGCGAATTCGGCAGAGGCCATGGTGGGGGCGGCGACTTGGGCGTACTTGGCGCCGCGGTACTTGATCACGACCTCGAGCCCTTCGGCCATCGCTTGTGTGCGTTCGTCGTGACGAGGGCTGGTGCGCGTGCGGTGGCTACCAGTGGCCACATGGCATGCTGCCGTACGTAATCCTAGGCCAGATCCTACACCGATTTGCTGATGGCCGTGCCAGTGACTCTGATGACGTCCTCCACGATTGGCTGCTTTTCGTCTCGCAAAGCTGAGCCAATAATGAAGAGACTGGGATCTCTGTGCAGGCACCTTCCAACATTTGAAATACTGACAGGGCATGAGAGATGTTGAAGTAGGTTGGAGCGTTCCTCGTGACCGCAGTAGTATTCCAACTCTCCCGTTACATATACACATTGATGTTCGTGTTTCACTCGCTCACTCGCTTCCACCGGGATGTAAGTTCCGTCTCAGTACCTCGTCGCTAACTACCGATACCACAGTCTCACTCGGTTTAGGTACCTAATGTGCTCACTTCCACTGGGACAGAAGTAATGAGGTCTTACTTGGTTTAGTTTCAACAAAGTTAGCAAATTCCCATATCTCGGCTCCAAAACTGTTGCAAGCTACATCATTACCAAGAGTTTGCTCTATCCTATCTCATGAAAGGCAAATCAGTACCAACAATGTACGTGTACTTTCTTCCTGGCCTACGGATGAAGAACACTGAACGTGGAATTTGGGTGGCATTGACTCATCTCCGTGATTGATGCTAGCCTAAGCTTTTAATGGAATATGCATTCCTCATGGTGTCAGTCCTAGGTCACCTGGAGCGCAGACGTTCGTCATACCGGACTTAAAAGAAGTTGCGGCTCGAGAGAAAACTTCACCATCAGAGCTCCACCGCATTATCGTTCCTTCCTGATGTCAGGCGCAGCCCAGCTTAAAGCCCTCCTTGAGATTATCATCACATCGGCTCACCAGGCTATTGCAGAATACGAGAAACATGGCCATGATGTTCCCACCATCTACTCCAAGACGTGTCATCCTGTGGATTTCGAAACAGATGCCATTGTGTTGAAGAAAGCTGTGAGAACCCTAGAGGGCGCATGCCACCAACTATGCGTTTCACTAGCATCTCCCCAGCACACTATCATGAACGTGAGTTTTCTATTTGAAAACATGGAGAACGACTAAATGGTCGCTGTCTATCCATGCTCAAAGTTCGGTTTCCCATTTGAATGGGCATGCATTCGAGTTGTCGTTCGTGCAAAGGTGGCGGATGTGCTGGAGAAGTATCCAGATGGCTTACATGTCGATGAGCTTTCAAAGCTGGTTAACTTGGACAACGGCAAGCTTGCTCGTGTACTTCGTCTTCTTGCTACCAAAGGATGCTTCACCGAAGGTAAGCAGGCTAATTCTTCCCAGCCACACCACTTTCTCACCTCGTGGATTATGCCTTCAGTGGAACCGAATACCTTCGCCAATAACCGTCTTTCACTCGTTACAGCTTCAAGTTCTGACACGAGCGATTTATTGCGTATCGGAACGGAGCATGCCTCCAAAGGTGCAGCTGTGATGTATGAAATCATGACTAATTCAGAGTATGCGACAAGTGATCTTCCAGAGAAGGCACCCGTCATGTATGCGCTCAGGAAGCAAGGATATGATGGTAACGGCGGTTTCTTTGATTTTCTCAAAGAGGACGTAAGTGGTCTTTGCACGTAGCTTTCTACCAATCTGAGTGTGATATCTATTATGGAACCGACTTTAGGACGAGGAACGCAATGTGAGATATATGGCCATCATCTGGGAGCTGCACTTCATATGTTTGGGCTTCAGAGCTTTCATCGTGCGATGACTGGGGTGAATAGTCTCTCCGGGGCTCTCTCCATTTTGTACCGTGAGTAGTTTATACCCTCGTCCCTCTCTTAACCATCAGCCGGTCGTTTTTCAGATTATCCGTGGAATGAAATAAAGACATTCTGCGATGTTGGAGCCAGTGTCGGAACATTTTCAATCCCACTTTTGAGGATGTACCCGCACCTGAAAATCATCAATCAAGACTTGCCCGAAGTTGTGGTCCAGGCAAAGGATGTGAGAATTCGTCTTTCTCGGAAAAAAACGTAACCACCCCAGAAATAATTTTAGAAAACTGACATCGTTTGGGTATCATAGGTTTGGTCAAAGGATGCGCCTGAATTGCTGCAAAAGAATCAAGTTGAATTTGTTCCCCTTAACTTCTTCGAAGGAAATCCTATTCCGGGCCAGGATGTGTACTACGTACGTTGGATTGCTTGACCTTAACATGGCTCAAAAGTAATTTGATCGACGTTCATTTAGCTCCGTTATATCATTCATGACTGGCCCGACGCTGAAGTCACGACTATCCTGAGGAATGTCAGAAAGGCTATGGCTTCCCACAGTCGATTACTGATCCGTGCGTCTCAAATTTCTTACTGTTCTATCGGACACGATTACGAGCGTTTCAATCAGATGGCGCAGTTTTGGTTCCTGCCTGCAACGATCCTGCCGCAAAATTACTCAGCTTTGATGTTACAGCTGCTCCAGATCCATTGATGGCTAACTTTGGAAACGGGACCAATCAACTGTACCAACAGGACTTGGTCATGTGGCTTAACTTGAATGCAAAGGAGAGGACAGTGTCTGAACTGATTGCACTAGGGTGTGTTGTTGCTCTTGCCTTGCTTACAACTATCACTCACACTGTACTTTGTGTAGCGCCTCTGCGGCATTGCAGCTAGACAAGGTGTACGATCTCGTCGAAACAACAGTACTCGAATTCAAGGTAGCTGCCTGATGAAGAGCATTGGCTAACTAGGATCTCGTGCTCTTGTGTCTGATCCTCTTTTCCTGTGTGAAACCCTTGCCAGGCAGAATTGCAACTGACTAGAGTTTGGTCTTGTACAATATGATCACGGAGGATCCCTAGGTGACACGAACATGTACAATTGAGGATAGGAAAAATGTTTGACACGACCTACTTGTCTCCTGAGTCAACTGGCATGGTCACTCGTCGCGATGAGGTCGAGAAGCAGTGGCTTGTCGAGGTCAATATCCTTATCAGTCTGCAGGTCATGAGTCACTTTCGGAGCGTGATGTGCTCAATCCTTCTGCATGATAGTACCAGTGGTCACCAGAGCGGCCCTGAGTTCACAACTCCTGAGTCGTGCCAGCATGTGTATCTAGCGCTACTTGTCATCTCTGGATCCCGTCAGCAAAAGTGATGAAACATCCACTTTGAAAGGGGAAACAGTAACTTTCGGGATTTGATTCCCACTGTTTGAGTCGTCCCAGTTCTTTCAATAACGGACTCTGCGGTGTCTGCACTGAAAAAACTGTGTCATCTGTTGACGTAATATCTGATCCGTCGCTCGAACGTTAAGGATCACAACCTAGACTCAAAACTAGATTCTAACTGTCTTTATTATGTCCAACAGGCGTGACAGTCCCTTTGGAACTTGAAGTTGACAGGGGAAACTCGAAACACAACCAGTCTCGTCTTTTCTACGATCCAGATCCTGCTTTCCATAAAGTCAAGCCAGCTGCGCTCAGTTCTGAGCGGGTGAGGTGCAAACACCCGCCGAATTACCCTCCTGGGAATGCTCCAAGTCAGTGACCATCTCGGACAAACTGATGGGTCCCCACTCACGACGTCATAGCAGCACATCTCGTAGTAGGGACAGGCTTCACCAGGAGTGACGGGCTGACAGTTTGATCCTTGATAGCCAGAAGGGGTCTAATCGCACCATCGTCAACATCATGGGGTCGGTAGTTCGATAACAGAGGACATTGCCACTTACGTCTGCGGCCGTTTCACAGCACACAGTCGTGCAGCTATCGTCATTGGCCGCAACGACAGCGCCCATCATGGCAAAGAGGGTAACGAACAAGGGGACAATGCGAACCAACATGTTGGAGAGGAATATAATGGTAGAGGGGAGTACTCTGGTGAGTTTAGTTGGCCAGAATGACCCAGTATTTATATGCCTCTCGGTCGTCGCTTCGGCCAGAACGACTTCGATATTGGTTACGTTCATGCGCATATATTCCAAGTGCCAGGTTGCTCAACCCCATCGGACGCACCATCTCACCTCAAAACCTTGGCTGACAATACTCCGACGGCCACAAGCCTTTGGCCCATATGTCACTTTCACCCGTCCGCCGATAAGCAATCAACGAAACTAAATTCTACGGGGTTTTGCTCTCTAGCAATGAAGGGGATCGCGATGGATCGAGATCCGTAAGGGTGGCTCGTTTCGACCGACCCGCATACGTTTATTTCTTCTCTTGTGTCCGTCGCCTGATCCATAATAAAAATCGCTTGAGCAGACGCATCGTCCTGTCAATTCGGACAGGTGCCCCCCAAAATTTGCCAAGCTTCCAGGTAGCACTGTCGCGTAACGCGCGTCAGTGTTCTGACAGGTCGAGAATGTTCCATTCTAATTTCTTCAGCGCGCAAAGCCGCTCGAAACCCTCGCTAATATGGGGCGATGCTGTGCGGATGGTTGGGGCAATCATATCTCACCATCTCCCATGTAGGTTTTCCACTTACACAGGCAACAGGTAACTCGCCTTTTCAACTAGAACTCACCCTTTACCTTGGAGGTTGACGAGTCCAATGTTACGTTACTGGACCTCGCATGCAAATACTCTGACGGGTGCCTACAGTGTAGATTGTCGTGCATACCAGCGCGATCAGAGCTAATATATCCGCGATGGCGGCCTTGAACCCTGTCGCTTGCGCGCGCCACTGTCAATAAGTTAGTTAGCCTTGACAGGACCCGACAGGACGTGTCATCGGGGCAAAAACACCGCCGAGGACTGCGCAGGGTTCGCGGGTACGCTCTGCTAGTAGTCTGCGACCAACGTTGATGTCATTTCTACTTCGGTCTCCCAGTGAATGTTAGGTTGACGAAACACGATCGTGGTGGATCTCAGGTTCTTGCCATGATGCCGATGTATCATGAGTTTATTTTACTCCCCCCTCCTCTGCGCACACTCCGCATAAAAGATAGATACACTATCGTGCTGCTGCGCTGATGGGGCATGTTCGTTGCGCTCTACATGTGTTTCTCAAATTTATGGCCCAATTTCAGTTGAAGGGAAAACCCGATTTTGGCTGTTCTCATTCAAGTAACTGGGACATCACAAGAGTAGCACTCCCGCTGATACATTAGGATGCCCACAAATAAAGCATGCATCATCGCGTTCACGATCCAAATGCGCTCGAATCCTGGCTGCAAGCGCTAGCGGTGGTGCCCTCCTGTACAACTTTGATTCAGATGATCTCGTAGGACGATACGGGACAGCCAACTCACGACATCGTAGCAGCAAAGCGAGTAGTAGCTACAGCTATTGTCAGGCGTGAGAGGTTGGCAGCCTGTTCCTTCCCAACCGGAAGGCGTCTAGTCGTTGCGTAGTTATCAGCACGGATCGACAACCGTCGGTATTGTCACTGACGTTCGAAGCAGTCTCGCAGCACACACCCTCGCAGCCATCGGTGGTGGTCACGGCGAGAGCGCCGACCACAGCGAACAGGGCAATGAAGACGGGGTTGAGACGAGCAAACATGTTCAAGACGACGGGACTCGACTTGGGGGACTGAGGACTCAGATGAGTTTTGGCTAACTGGGAAAGGCCCCTTCTATATGTCTTTCGGTCTTGACTCGACTCCGAGGGGACAAATTGAACCTCGCCGAACTGATAACTTACGTCGGACCGACCCGTAGATTTCGCTAGGTAACATACGACCCGCCCTAGATGGTGTAATGCGACGCAAAGCCACATCGCAAACAGCACAGACCTAAGACAGTCTCCGACGGGGTTGCAGGCCACCTGACTGGGATTAGTAGAGTGTGACAAACACCGCGGAGGTTTCTACCCTTCCTAGTAGGTTTGACGAGACAGAACACAGTGCTTTGTTCCACAATTTTGTTTATCAACAAAGAATGAGATCAGGGACATACCTCGTGTGTCCTAACCTTCTGCGGTCTCCGAAATTCATCTCCCTGGAGTTATCGAGAGATCGCGCGTCGCTCACTCGCATAAAGGCTTGGCCCATACGTTCGCGTTCGACCTCGCATAACGTGACTCCGACTGAACTTCTTCATTCAAGACCCCAAGGCGGTTCATCGTCACGTAACACAAATCCGTATTGCTTACAGCGCGATCTGTGGCTGGGACTTGGGAAATAAGCACTATTCCGCTCAGGGCCACTGCTCGCAGCTCGGAAGCTAGCCTTGGCAGCGCTGCGGAACAGGGCACATCATTGACTCTAGTTGGGGTTGCAAGCCACAGGTGCGATCAAAGCCAACATATCCGTGATGATGACCCTGAATGTCCGACATTCCTCCGTACGTCGCCGGTGCGCTGTACTTTGGCAGTCCGTCAGTGACAGTTCCGGTTTAACCGACAACGCTAACGCACTGACACAACCGCATCGCCGCCGAGGAATCCAAAGGCCGGATGCATGGTCGGTTGGCTGGCGAAAACGAAACTTGTCTGAGCGCGCGTAATATCCAAGAGCGGAATGATGTCGAGGGCCGTGTGCCAGTGAGGTGCGTACGACATACGCCAACCGATATTGTGCGTCGAATGGTCACAGCCCAGTGAGAATTGACTTGCTTTCATGAGAGAGGATTCAGAGCTGGTCCTTACTCCTATTCATCCGCGGAGACGGTGTGCCATCGACTGTACCATCTGAAAGGCGCGGGGTGTGAGCTTGAGATTATTACGTGCTTTCTACGCAGGGATCATTTCAACTTGAAGAGACTGCTGGTCGCCGATTCGTCTGCCGTCCAGAGAGTTAAGTTGTAGTACGATGGTGGTCATCGCGGTGATGAATGCTCATCGCCAGAGGAATCTGCTGATGTCAGTTTAGAAGACGACTACTTATATTGCTCAGTAACGCCTAAGACGAATGAGCACGACATGGTTGAATCAAATGACGCAACGTAGAGCGTCCGAACGTCAAGTTGCCCAGTTGTCAGCTCGGCGATCGCCGAGACTTAGTACTGTGGCAGCGTGCAAACGCGTCTGATTTCCGACGGTATGACTTCATCCCATTTTCCGTTGCCCGTCGTATCACAAGTAAACTGATCGGTTGGTTTTAGCGTGCTAGTATCATATGCTCCAGTTGAAAAGCCTGCAGTGTGCATACTTACATATCGTCACTCACTATCACGCGTCACGATTTACAAACTCCCAACAAGCCTCTGTAAGTGAACTTTTATCACAGCGTACTGGTTTGAATCGTTTCCTTTCAGGTGAAGTACATGATTTCCGCTGCTTTCATTACTTGAGCGACTGGAAAGAGAACAATCTCTCAAAACAGTGCTTGGAAACTAATGCGTCATCCCCTTGGATCCAAATCCCTCTTGATGGATCCTTAGCAGGTAAGCTTGCACTCCCTCACCCTGTATGGGCGAGGCGCAACTGCCAGAAGAAGTACCCTTTCACACATGTCATGAGCTCAAAATCGGGTGACTCCGAGCTGTTCGCTCACCTACAACAGATTATGTAGTATAGACAAACTTGACCCTGCCAGCTGGATGGCGTCTGGCCGTCGTGTCATCCGTCAGCATGATTCGACGGCAGACGATGTTGCTACTCACATTCCCAACGCATTCACAGCACAACGACGTGCACCCATCTTTGGCCGCAGAGACGGCCCCGATCACGGTAGGAAGGGTGACGAAAACGGGCGTAAAACGAACGGGGGGGACTTGATCCATAAGGGCGACAACTCTAATCGTTCTTGGTGATCACGACAAACCCCCCCTTTATACGCACTGTGGTCTTGGCTTGGGCTAGAACGTGTCAAGGTATGTCGAATGGTTACGTTCCACCCGCATATCTCAGACGGTTTAGCTCTCCCATTTCCGAGACATTGCGTCCCCGCATAACACGGCACAAACCACATGGGATTGGATGACTGATATGTATATACTGCCAACACCTCCAACACGTCTCTTCGGGAGCAATCAGGCGACCGCCCTGTAATGAACCATCGTACCCTGCAAAGACACGACGACCATCGCGCTCGTATTGGACCAAATGCCCTCATTAAACGTTTCTATCAGTCAGGCTCCTCCATCTATTAAGCTTTCCAAATGGAATTGCCACGTCACACATTCGTGGTCCTTTGCAAGTCCCGACGGGCCGAGAACCATTATAACTCGAATAGCACGCCAAGCCTCGTCTTGGTCAAGGCAGTGTGGTATATCGGCGCGCCGGCTCCGGACTGCAGTACACAAGCGCGACCACAGTTGGTGCTACGTTCGCAATGACAGACAGTGGGTGCACCGGAACGAGATCAGCAGGCACATGCGGATTGAATAAATTGATTTTTACCCGGATGAGACGCGTCAAATGGATCTTGCGCTGCATCGTCATCTCGTTCTGGCTCAAATTCCAGAGGCGAAACACCATTCTCATTAGTCGAGTCTATGTAATATCAGGACAACCGCTTCAAATCTTGGAATTGGAGACACGATTCAGAAGATCGACCGCATTCCAGGATCTAAATTCTGCTCTAGTGTACCTTGTTGTTGGCGGGCTGACCACACTCGGCCGCAGATGTACCCTGCTGTACGTCTCAAGTCAGACAGTCTCGTGCAGCGAGGTAGGTGGGTTGACTACTCACAAGGTTGTAACAGCAGAGCTCGTAGTCGTCACACTTTCCATCAGCGGCAACAGGCTTGCAGTTGGATCCCTCCCAACCGTTGGGCGTCTGTTCGCCGCCGTCAGCATCAGCAAGGCTCGACAACAGACCGTGCTGCTACTCACGTTGCCGGCGGTCTTGCAGCACATGGTCTTGCAGCCGTCGTCGGTGGCAGCAACGACGCCGATCAAAGCAAAGAGGGCGATGACGATGGGGGTCAGACGAGCAAACATGGCGTCGAACGAGGGCAGGGTGTAAAGGCAGAAGAGGACTCGGATGGACAAGACGGACCAGCGCAGGGCCCTCTTTATACGCGTCCCGGCCTGGGCTTGGCCCGGCCGACGCGCCGACTTCCCGCTGAATGGTTACGTTGGGCCGGGGACCGCGTGTCGTCAGTGGGCCGTTTGCCCCACCGCTCCGTCCGACGGGTCCCGGACGCGAGGGCGCCAGGCCGCTCAACTCGGGCGCGGACACGGTGCAGACGTTGTCACCAACGGCACACACGCTGACCGCGCTGGTGGCGCAGCGACTGCTTGCTCTAAACGCTGGCGACCACTTTGGGGTTGTTCACGTAAAGCTCGATACGCACGCCGATTGGCCGAGATCGCGCACCCGCATCCGAGCCTAGGGGGCGCGCGCCAAGCTTCCTAATAGTTGAGCCTCAGGC
>JBBPKK010000292.1:0-32822 GCA_038089215.1 Tylopilus vinaceipallidus
CAAGAGGATGGCAAAGTCTTCGTCCGGGGTCCATGAGGTACTACTGACTAGCAATGCTACTCTATCATTTCGCAACTCGGGCATGTTGACGAGGGAATAGAGCGACGACTGGGCTGTCGTGGACGGTGCCATAGCCGTCGTCGTGAACTGTGTGGCATACGGTGTATTTGGGGTGGGAAGATAGTTTTTTAAAAAGGGACTCGTAAGCGAAGGGCCCAAGCGAAGGAATAACTATAGCTTGTGGTCAGGCATGAACACTGGTTCAAGGATGATCCGTACTTCGTGAACTTCTGGTGGTGAGCACGCGTGAAAGTGGGACGGAGGGCGATCGTGAAGAACAGCCTTTTGACCGCTTGAAGTTTGGTTAAACGCGGAAGAAACGCAACGATAGTCACACACGTCAATCCCCACTGTGCGACCAAGTGATCCCGCATGGCCCTGGTGACGAACAAGTGTGCGTAGGCAGCGCGTCCAAAGGTGGCCTCGAACCTGAACTGGGTCAGCGCGGTAGAGTTGGACAGTTTTGGCATCCATACCATTGGGCTATTTTCACAAAGGGATGAGAGGCGTCCAGCTTCAGTGCTAGTATGCTGTATCCAAGATTATGCCAGTCAATGATGATCTTGCTATTTCTTAAGCGTCCGACTAGCCAGACGAGGGCAAGGGTAGGAATGCTTGGAGGATTCTTGGAACATGTTAACTGTGTTGCTTGCACATCGTCGGCGTTCGTACCTGCACCATGATGAACTCTGGGGGAGAGGGTATCGTAAACATGAGAGTGTACAAGATGGTTGCCACTTGATGCACTATCTTGATTGGTGCCGCGAGCACAAAGGGGAGCTTGCCGAGGAAGGAAGGCGGCGTTGACAGGTAACACAGTCGGACGTGGGGCAGCGACGCGAGGGACGGCACGGGTTTGGACTCTTGGGGCGTGGGCATCGGTGGGTATGCATGGCCAAGGCGCGAACTGAGCGCTCACCTCGGTATCCGACGAGATAGGTGCTGAAGCCGAGCTTTGCAAAGCTCTCTGCGTGGTACATCATGCGGGGACTGCGGCCGACGTCGCCGAGGACGATGATGGCGACGGAACGGAGGGCCGGGGGTCGCCTCGCATAGTGGTACACGCCGAGGGAGAGGAGGAGGAGGAGGACCAGGACAACGCTCATGGCAGGCGGGTGTGATTATGTAACGCGACGGAAGAGCGACCACGATGACCTCCCGGCTGCTCGTCCGCTGCCTCTCCTCGACGTCCGCTCGACGGGCGGTCCACCGCGGCCCGACGCTCGCCACCGCGTCCGGCATCCATGCGCCGAGGCCCACCCTGCCCGCCCGCCCGTCGCTGGGTACGTCCCGCTCCCGGCCCGCCCGCCCTCGCTCACCCGCCGCAGCCCGGTCCATGTTCATCCAGACAGAGACCACGCCCAACGACGACTCCCTCAAGTTCATCCCCGGCGTGCCCGTCATGGACGACGGCACCGCAGAGTTCCTCGACACCCGCGCCGCCCTTGCCTCCCCGCTCGCCATCCGCCTCATGGGCATCGAGGGCGTCAAGGCCGTCTTCTACGGCCCCGACTTTGTCACCGTCTCCAAGGACAGCGAGAACCCCTGGCCCGTCGTCAAGCCCGAGGTATACTCCATCCTCATGGAACACTTTTCCGCCGGCCTGCCCCTCTTCCGCTCGCAGGAGGACCGCGACGCCGCCGGCCCGCAGGACACCAAAATCCTCGACACCGACTCGGAGACCGTGGCGATGATCAAGGAGCTCCTCGAGACCCGCGTCCGCCCCGCGATCATGGAGGACGGCGGCGACATCGAGTACAGGGGGTTCGGCGACGACGGCTTCGTCAGAGTCAAGCTCAAGGGCAGCTGTCGCGGATGCGACTCGAGCACCGTCACCCTCAAGTCTGGCATCGAGCGCATGTTGATGCACTATATTCCCGAAGTGAAGGGGGTCGAGCAGGTGAGACGTTTCGTGCGTGGCTATGCAATTTACCTCACCGTTCTGTTGCCCCAGATACTGGACGAGGAGGAAACGGTTGCCTTGGATGAATTCGCCAAGCTCGAGGAGCGCTTGGCCAACAAGGAAAAAGAAGAATCAAAGTAGGCTTTCGGGACGCTATGCGCGTACAATCTCCTGACAGTTGTCGCAGGATGGCAAAGTACATGTCCGTTTGACGCATATTAGAATCACTACTCAGCTATGCTATTGACTTGGGGTCCCAGAGGACATGGAAATGTATTGGCCCCTCGTAATTTCGCGTTTACATTGTGCATTGCATCACGATTCCCGCACATCCCACTAGCATCCTCATTACATATGGTATCTCGAGCTTGCGATGCAAAATAATGCAATACTACCGGTACCCCCACGCACCCATACGTCTACCTCAGTGTCCTCCCGATCAGTCGAGGTTCGGCTCATACGGTTCCACGAGCATCTTGCTAAACTCCCGAAGTTTCTGCGGACCACGCACTTCCTCGGTGAGCAGCGGGAGCTGGATGATGTGGAAAAATTCGTCGTAGAGCTCGTGCGCCTCCGCAAGGTACTTTTGTTGCATCTTTTGACGCACTTTGCAGTGCTCGCAGTTGGACGCTGCATCCGAGGCCCTCAGCGTCGGTCGCGTGTATGAAGCGACATGAAAACATACACTTTTTGGGAAAGAGCAACTGGTTCACGACGATGTTGTGCGTGTCGATCTCGTACGCCGTCAGCTCTTGCACAAGCCGCTCCGTCTCGTACAGGGACAAGAACTCGGAGATGCACACGCACACGAACGTGGTCTTTTCCTGCAGCGCGCGTCAGCCCTGACATGCGTGCGCGCACGCGCCGGATACGCACCGGATCCTTGAACTGCGTGTTGACCTCGTTTATGACGGCGCGCATCGACTCGAGCTTGGCAAACATGTCCTCCTGCGAGTCCTGCTGCCCGCCCATCATGGATGACATTTGCCGGATCATAGGCCCGAATTGGCCGCTGAGGGTGCTCAGCTTGCCAAGCGCCTTCTCGAGCACGGTGGGGAAGGAGAGAAAGCGGAGGGTGTGGCCCGTCGGCGCGGTGTCGAAGACGATGACGGAGTATTCCATGGATTTGACGTGCCTGGGGGTGGGGTGAGGACGCCCGCGCGCACGACGGGAGGAGGAAAGGGGAGCGCACTTCATGATCTCGGCGAAACTCATGGCTTCGTCGACGCCTGGAATAGCAAAGGCGAGGTCTTGCATCATCGAGCCCATCATGCCGTTCTGATCGGCTGAACGAGGGGGTGAGATGATGTGGACGTGCGGACGCAAAAACGCACATTGCTCGACCATCTCCTGAATCGCGCTCGTGGGGTCGATCTCCATTGCGTAGAGGTTATCGAATCCGTTGACCTTGGTCGCATCTTTGGAGAACTTTTGGCCAAAGGCGTCGGAGAGGTTGTGCGCTGGATCCGTGGACTGTGGGGGAGGCGGTCCGGTTAGGTCAGTCGACGGCGGGGGGAGGGGGACGTACAATGAGCAGGACGGACTCGCGGCATTGGGCGAGCTGGATGGCGAGCGAGCAGGACGTGGTCGTCTTGCCTGTCGTTCATCGGGGGATGCTGAGGCTCTTGGCGGTGACCCGTGTGCGAGCACTTACCGACGCCTCCCTTGCCACCTGTGCCGAGTCGGACGTGAGCGATCGTGTCGCATCGTCATGGCATGTAGGGTTGGTGCACGCACCGCAGAATATCCACTTGAGCGATGTCTGGTCGAGGATGTTTTGGAGCGTGGGCGGTAGTGCTTCCGAGTCGGTCATGGCAGGCAGTAATGAACCTCTAGCAAGAGGAGACGGACGCGTGTCCTGAGTCAAGTACGCCTAGCCTAAGCGGTGTTGATCGTGGCGGGGCGCCGACAAGGGTCTAGTGCTTTCTTCCTTGTACCATCACAGCTACACGACGACGACATCGGCCTACGATGAGCGACGGCAAATTGTCTTTCCAAGGTGCGACCTCATAATACACCTCTGTTTCAAAACGACGCTCAGATCACGGCGACGGACAGCTCTCCAGCTCGCCAACGAGCAACGCAGTGCATATGGCCTCCGATACAGCGACTACACGCGCTACCGCAAACACTGCGGCAACCGGACCCATCGCCTGCGATCGACCCTCAAGATGACCCACGGCAAGGGGAAAGATTTCAAGAAGCTGCCGCCCTTGACGACGGACGTGATCAAGGAGGGACAGTGAGTTGCCACGCGCGGAACACCGTCGTCCATGCGCCCTAATTCCCGCAGTCTCCAGCTCTTGTTTTTTGAGGCCGAGCGTGCGTGGGCGCACTCGCAGGACCTCGCCGCTCAGGCGCTTCTCCCCGCCAACGAAGCCCATGCGGGCACGCTCCGCCACAGCGCGACGGGCCGGTTTCGGCGCGCAGTGCACTGGGCGACGCAGCTCCTCTCACATTGTCAGTCGCTCTACGCAGCGTCTCGTCTCGGGGCGTCCGCGCTGATCCAGGTTACCGTCTACACCCTCGTCGTGAACGGCCGGTTCCTGCGGTACCGGGAAGATTTTGAGGATGCGCTGATCCAGCTGAGCGTGGCGAGGAGTTTGCTCGACGAGCTTGCGGAACGGGCGGAGACGAGCAGGGATCAGGCACTCGCGACGCTCTTTGCGGACGAGGTTGGACCTGAGATTCGACACTGCGCTCACGAGCTCGGGAGGGAAAAGGCGTACGATGTCGATGCGATCGTGAAGGCGCTTGCGGTCAAGTATCGAGGCGAGATCGTCGATGGATGCGATGGGTTGATCAAGGCATTTAGGGGTGAGCGAGCGGGGGTGGGGAGTGTACACGACAAAAAGACGTTGGGGATGCTGATGTGGGAAGGGCAGCCGGTGCCGATAAGGAACCCCGAGCTGGTGGATGTGCTGTTGAAAGTCCAAGAGGCCGAGGGGAAGATTGGCGTTCCACGAAATGGCGGTGGCGTTGACGACAAGGGAAGGAAGAAGAAGAAGAAAGGGCTCGGGTCGAAAAGAGGCGTTGCTGCATATGACGCCGTTCTGCTGGCATTGAGCGACGCGGAGGACGCGGCGAGAAAATTATTAGAGGCACAGCAGGTCCGTGCACCACCTTTTACCCGGCTGTGCTAACGGTGTCATAGAATGCTGGTACTTTATCTGCTACCGGTGGCACGCGAGACATTCAGTTTGTGCACGCCTACATTGTGTATCAGTTGCTGTCGCGACGCATCGAGCGAGACCTGGTTCTCGTGAACACGCTGCTCGGCTCACATACGCCTCGCACACGGGGCGGACCAAAGACGAAGGAGCAGGTGGATGCGAGGCTGTACCCGGCTGTTGTCAAGCTGCTGGAGACGGTTGTTCAGAGTCTGACACAGATGCGAAACCTGAGCATCGTGGACGAGAGTCCAGATCTGGCGACCGCGATTGACACAAGACTGACATATACACGAGCACGCAGGCACGTGAGCAAGGATTACGGTTTGATGTCCACTGATGAACTGCATAGGTGTTTTTTCCTTGCAGAGTGCTATGTCGCTGTGAAAAAGTATGCAGAGGCGCTGACGCTGGTCCAGCATGCCATGCTCCACCTGCGGGAGACGCGATCCGTACTTCAGACGCTCTCTGGAATAAGCACGCCTGCGGACACGTCGTACCCGCTCGTTCTCGCGTCCGTGGACGCGCTGGACTCGAGTCTGTCGACGGCCGCGGTGGACACGAAAAACGAATGGTTCGCGTACAACGGGGGTACCGTGGACGGAGACTCAAAGACGCACAAGAAGCCGCTGTTCTTTGACATTGCGCTCAACTACGTGCAGCTAGATATGGAGCGGCTGTCGGTGCGTGTGGGCAAGGCACCGGCGGCGACGAGCAAGGAGGAGCGGGAGGGGCCGCCGGGCAAGTCGAGGCTGGAGGAGGTTGTGCGGCCGGAGACGCCGGAGGCTGTGGCGCCCACGCGCGGAGGACTGGGGAGCCTGCTGGGTGGGTGGTGGGGGCGTCGGTAGAGGGGGACGCGCTGGACACGTGACTTTGATTGGGGGTCATGTGATGTGATTAGGAATACTCTCACGCCACATATAGTGTTTTTGAGCAGAGACGACGAGGTGAGAACGAGCGCGGGGAGATGGCAGGCCAGCAGATGCCCCTCCAGTTCGCCCAGCAACCACCACCACATCTCCCACAGCACGTTCGCCAGTCCCCCAAGGACAAGCTCCAGCTCATCCTCATCGTAAGCCCCCTCGACACCCTCCGCAGCCCTCCACGCTCACTCCGCCTCCACAGCGCGTACGCGACCTCAAGCAGGCCGGTCACACACCCGAGTCCTCCCAGGAACTCCACGGCCTCCTCACTTACCTCGCTGCCTTTCAGAACCAGCAACAGCGGGCCCAGCAGCAACAGCAGCACCACATCCAGCTCAGTGCGTGTCTCCGTTTTCTGCCCCCTCCGTCCCCTCATCCTCCCCAGACGGCGCACATCCCCCAATACAGCCACCCTTCCAGAACGGCCATGTACAGCCCGACCCATCCTTTAACGGCACCCAGCCCCCCGCTGCCCCCGTCCCGCCCGCCTCCGTGCCCCAGACGGCTCCCTCCTCCGTCACGTCCGGTCCGGTGCCCGCTGCGCCCCTCCCGCCCTCGACACCCGTCTCGTTCACCCAGGACCAGATCAATGCCCTTCGCGCCCAAATCATGGCCTTCAAGCTCATCTCCCGCGGCGCGCCTCTGCCGGAGCATCTACAGCAATCCATCAAGCCCCACAATTCCGTCGCGGCCGACCTCGACAAGGCCCTAGTGCCCCCCGATGTCAACAACAAGATCGTCGATGCGGCCGTCAAGATGCAAAAGGGCGTCGTCCCTTCCTTTCCCGCTGCTGCGCCCGTCCCTCCTCCACAAGCTCCCACCACCGAGCAGCCGCTGCAGGATGAAGAGACATCCACGGCCCCCCTCCCCAACATTTCTCCTGCTGACTTACCCAAGGGTCCCTTTCTCGAAGACGACACCAACTCAGGCGTCTACCCTTATAACGCCTTCCGCCTGCCTTTCACCCACCTCACCCGTCCCGCGGATGTTGATCCGACCATGTTTGCAACTCGCCTCCAACGGCTTCTTATTCCTTCGATCATGCCCCCAGGCCTTGATGTCCACCAGGTTGTGAACGAGAGGGATCGCTTCATTGAAGCGCGCATTACACAACGCATCAGTGAACTCGAAAGCATGGACGCCATGATGGGCGATGGCGGCTTTGACAGCCTCGCAGATGACATCTTGGGCCAGACAAGCCAGCAGACCACCAATGTCACGAACGGCACCGAGTCGCAGGCTGCCCTCGTGCCCATCCACCCCGCGCCTAATGCACACGGAAAGCTACGTGCGATGATTGAGCTCAAGTCGCTCCGCTTGCTTGAAAAGCAGCGCTCTATGCGCGCTCTCGTTGCTGAGCGTCTCATCCATGGTACGCTCCTGCCCCTCAACCGTGCCGACTTCCGGCGCGCACGCAAACCAACCCTCCGCGATGCACGCATGACAGAGCAAGCTGAACGGCGACAACGTGTCGACCGCGAGAGACGCGCAAAACGCAAGCATGTCGAACAACTCGGCATCATCTGCGCCCATGGTCGGGACGTCATCTCGACTTGCCGACAGGCTCAGGATCGTGTCACCCGTCTCGGAAGAGCCGTCGTCAGCTTCCATGCATATACTGAAAAGGAGGAGCAGAAACGTATTGAACGCATATCCAAGGAACGTTTGAAGGCGCTCAAAGCCGACGATGAAGAAGCGTACATGAAGCTCATTGATACCGCCAAGGATACGCGCATCACCCATCTTCTTCGACAGACGGATGGGTATCTTGATTCCCTCGCGCAGGCTGTTATGGCACAGCAGGATGAACAAGGTGGTTTGGAGTTTGAATCTGAAGACGGTCCGACGAACGAAGCCACCTTTGGTGCACAGGTACAGGAAGAAGTTACGGAAGACAAGGCCAAGGTGGATTACTATGCTGTCGCTCACCGGATATCCGAGAAGGTCACCAAACAACCGTCCCTGCTCATTGGTGGCACGCTCAAGGACTACCAACTCAAGGGTTTACAGTGGATGGTGAGCTTGTACAACAACAAACTCAATGGTATTCTGGCGGATGAAATGGCGAGTTTCTTGCGTTTCATGACGCTATACGCGTGCTCACCTTCCATTCTAGGGTCTCGGAAAGACCATCCAGACGATCTCCCTCGTTACTTTCCTTATTGAAGTGAAGAGGCAGCGTGGGCCTTACCTCGTCATCGTCCCGCTCAGTACCATGACAAATTGGTCGGGTGAATTTGCCAAGTGGGCTCCGGCGGTGAAAATGATCTCCTACAAAGGCAATCCCGCGCAGCGTCGAAATCTACAGGCAGAGTTGCGCATGGGCCAATTTCAAGTCCTGTTGACGACTTATGAGTATATCATCAAGGACCGTCCGATCCTCTGCAAGATCAAGTGGGTTCACATGATCATCGGTGCGTGTTCCTGGCACATCATGTGCCTGTGCAATTGGTAACACCCTGGGTAGATGAGGGTCACCGCATGAAGAATACGCAGAGTAAGCTGGCCCAAACGCTTTCCCAGTACTACCACTCTCGCTTCCGCCTCATCCTGACCGGTACCCCTTTGCAAAACAACCTTCCGGAACTGTGGTCCCTCCTCAACTTTGTTCTTCCCAAGATCTTCAATTCGGTCAAGTCGTTCGACGAATGGTTCAACACACCGTTTGCCAACTCTGGTACTGGCGATAAGATCGAGTTGAACGAAGAAGAGGCGCTCCTTATCATTCGCCGCTTGCACAAGGTCCTCCGTCCGTTCCTTTTGAGAAGATTGAAGAAGGATGTCGAGAGCGAGTTGCCTGACAAGGTCGAAAAGGTCATCAAAGTACGAATGAGCGCACTGCAGTCGCAGCTGTATAGGCAGATGAAGAAGTACAAAATGATTGCCGACGGAAAAGACTCGAAAGGGTATGTGTTTGTGCTGACGTCGCTCGAGCGGTGCCCTCATGTCGGTGGAAATCACAGGAAATCTGGGGGTGTGAAGGGGTTGAGTAATGAGCTCATGCAACTTCGTAAGATCTGCCAGCACCCCTTCTTGTTCGACAGCGTCGAGGACAAGGTCAACCCAGGTGGTCTGATCGACGACAAACTCGTTCGTTGCTCTGGAAAACTTGAGCTTCTTTCTCGCATCCTCCCCAAGTTTTTCGCGACAGGCCACAGAGTGATTTTTTTTTCTTTCTTGCCTGGTCGAAGCAGATCCACTCATCATGTTCGGTTCTGCAGGTACTGATCTTCTTTCAAATGACCAAGGTGATGGACATCATGGAAGATTTCCTCAAGATGATGAACTGGAAATACCTTCGGTTGGACGGTGGTACGAAGACAGAGGAACGTGCAGGACATGTGGCATTGTTCAACGCAAAGGACTCGGAATATAAAGTGTTCATATTGTCCACGCGTGCTGGTGGATTGGGACTGAACTTGCAGACTGCTGATACGGTCATTATGTGTGTAGCCTGTTTCGTTTCTGCGTCCAAGTGTTGTTCTGACCGTACATTTTTCGGGATATAGCTTCGACTCTGATTGGTACGTCATGGCGATGTATTTGATCTAGTGTGTACTAATGAACCATCCTGCGACAGGAACCCACACGCCGACTTGCAAGCTCAGGATCGTGCTCATCGTATAGGTCAGACAAAGGCCGTCCGCATTCTGCGTTTCATCACCGAGAAGAGTGTGGAGGAGGCGATGTACGCTCGTGCACGATATAAGCTTGACATCGACGACAAGGTCATTCAAGCCGGTCGTTTCGATAACAAGTCGACAGTGGAAGAGCAAGAAGAGTTCTTGGTAAGTATCTCGCTGACATTTGCACCGCGTGCCTATATGTTTCCTCTTTCCGCCAGCGATCCATCCTCGAAGCAGACCAAGAGGAGGAGAATGAAGAGGCAGGCGACATGAACGATGATGAGCTGAACGAAATGCTCGCTCGTAGCGATGAGGAAGCCGTGGTTTTCCGTAACATGGACATCGCTCGCGAACGGGAAGGGATCGAACACTGGCGTGCTGGTGGGAACAGGGGCAGGCCGCCTCCACAACTCATGCAGCTCGATGAACTCCCCGAATGTTATCAGACTGATGAACCCTTTGAAGCCAAGGAGATGGACGAGGTCCTGGAGGGTCGCGGTCAACGGCGGAGGAACGTGGTGAATTACAACGACGGCTTGAGCGATGAACAGTGGGCGATGGCTGTCGAGGATGGTGAGGATCTCCAGGAGTTGGCGGATAAGGCGAGAGAGAAGAAGGAGCGGCGAGTAACGAACAAGCTGTTGAAGGAGAGCGAGACACCCGGTAGAAATACCCCTGCGAGCGAGACGGACGGCCGCGGCAGAAAGCCCAGGAAGGGCAAGGCCAAGATGGCCGACTATGACCCTCCTGCAGCCGCTGGCAAGCGGAAACGCGGGATGAAGTCCATGTCAGTGACGCCGTCGGTCAACGAGGAAGAGGAAGAGGATAGGGATTCGGTGTGTGCTCTCTTGTATGCGTACGCGCGTGTTGACACTGACGCCTATCTTTCCAGAAACGGCGCAAGACTAAGGCGCTAGATCTTCCTCCTCCTGTGAAAGAAAGGATGAAAAAGGCTTTCAATGAGGTCCACAAGGCGGTTCTCGCCTGCGAGGACGTTGATGGACGGAAGCGCTGTGAACTATTCCGTGAACTTCCGGATAAAAGGGTGTGTCTGTTTCTTTCCCTCTCGCAGGTGTCGTATTCACTCGATGCTGTCAGGACTATCCTGACTATTACCAACTCATCACGCACCCGATCGCCCTCTCTGGAATCCGCAAGCGTGTCACGGCCGGCTATTACAAGAGCATCACGCAATACAGGGAAGACTGGAAACTCATGTTTGATAATGCGCGGACGTACAACCAAGAAGGCTCGTGGGTTTACATCGACGCCGAGGAAATGGAAAAGGTCTTTTTGGCGACACTGGCCAAAGCCACTGCGGGAACCGACCTACCCGGTGCGGCGCCACTTCCGAGCCAACCCGCTCCATCGACATCGGGGTCGTACGATTCCGCATTGACGCCGATGGACGACGACGAGCATCCACAGCGGGGACGGGCACGGAGTGCAGGGCGCAAGCAGGTGTTGAGTGATGACGACGAGTACTTGACGAATCCGAGCGACGAGGAATGAGGTCAGTCATGCGTGCGTTGCCTTGGTCTTTTAGCGCTGGGTTTCCTCTCCTGTCGTGTATTGCGTGTAATATTTTCCCTTTTCGTTACATTCGCTCTAGTCTTTCTTCTTTTTTCCTCGTCGAACGAAGGATCTGCCTTGGAGATGAGAAATGACTGACACCGGGTATCTGGAATCATACCCCGGTTGAGATCTGGAGGGGTGAAAGACAACTGAGGAATCAATTTTCCACTGGAGTGAGGGCTCCAGTGTGAACTACAGCAGTCCAGGAAGTGTAATTCCTGTACATGCTAAGAGTTGTGTGATATAATTATCCTCTAGCACATGATAATATGGAAGTGGCAACCCAGGCTTGGTTGATTCCCACAGTCCCTGAAAAGGTGGCCAGCAGTTCTTCCAAGACAGTTGGGAATTACAACTATGAACTCTAGAATTTTTGAGCAAAATGTACCAGAAAACACATAAGAATAGCCACAAGGAAGAGTGGTGCAAAAGACTACTGGATTTTATAAGCATATGTATGTACTAGCATAACCTGACCAACACACTAACTTGTTCTAGTTGCAGGGAAGGCATCTTTCATGAGGAAAATTGTCCCAATAAATAATGCACATGAAGTCAATGACAGTGCAAGGGCACCAATCCAAGCACTTTTTGTCAAATCAATATCATTCTGGTTGGGGGAGATGACAGCAAATGCAGCAGCACCCAAGCCAAAAACACATGAGTCACAAAAACAAGTGTTGTAGACTGATGCATATTGAAATATTGTACTGGCAAGAATCCCAATGGCATTGAGGACAGCTAGTGATTTTCCAAACCATCACAAGTAATCTGCAATCTGAGCAATCACACAAGCATGTGTCTGTTGTGAATAGGTGTAGTTGGTATGAATGGACCCATCTAAATTGGTATTCAGCACTGTGGTTTCTTCAGCTTCCACACCAGATGCATGAATTTCATGTAATGGTATTGCCATGCTCTCTGAGAGTACAGAGTAATCTCCAGTGATTCCAGCTTGGTGTACCACAACACTTTCCAAGTCAGGGGTGATGGGGGAGTTGTTAATGTGACAGTGATGAGCATAGTAACCAAGTATGCTGGATGAGAGAAGCAAGATCCACACAATGGTAGACAACACCCCATACATCAGGTACACCACAGAACGGCACCCAAGTCCCTGGGATGACAGTGCCCAGTCAGTCTAAGTGGATCATCTCTGCAGCAAACACTTACCACAGTAGGTGTATACCAGGCTGCGATAAAGGCTGCCAATGTCGTCCCCCATTGCAATTGTAGAGACATGATGGATGCCAAGATCATGTTGAAGAACATGCCCCGGGGCCAAACAGCATCAATAATGGGATCCTCGGTATGACAATAGCGAATGGTCTGATCGCAGGTACCTAGCCTGCTCTCTCGGGGAACGTCATCACCGGCAATCCCAGGAATGAGCCTGCCATCGACACCAATTCGATCACTTGACTTTTGCCAAGCGGCACGGTAGAATAGGGAGGTGATGTAGGCTGATCTGGACCATGACAGTGTTCTTGCATAGTTGAATACAGGAGGGATCCGTAGCTCGTCTGGTGATGTGATATTTCCGTCGTAGGGCTTCCAAGCCGGACCCGGATTAATCGTCACGCCAAAATTGCAAGTGACTTGAGTGGGAGCTGCATTGCTGTCGCAGCGATCTGCTACGAATACGTGTCTATTCGCCTTGCGGTACGCGTTGTACACGTGATTGTAATCGCATTTGGGTGAAAGAACCAGCCAGCCGGCGACGATCGGCAATAGACAAACCCAGGGCGAAACACTTGTTTGTGAGTCGGAACTGCTAAGCGTGGCTACATTGGAGAGGGAGTCCCCAACACTGAGCAGATAGGCGATTGCGACCCAACTGATCGATGCTGCCGATGCCACCGACCATGTATGTGAGTAATCGAGTTCTGCTGCGAGCGTGGACCACCACATGTCGTTATCAGGGTGAACAATGAGAGACTCGAATTGAGCTGATTTCTGAGGGTGAACACGCAAAGGCACCTGTTGGAGACTGGTCAAGACCTGCACCACAGATCGGCTCACTGCAACACTGGGATAGTCAACCCCAGCGAAGAGTCGATCGTTGAGCCACCGTCCGTTGAGAAAAGTCATATATAACGAGTAGCCAGCCAGTGTTGGTGAACCGACCGTCAGAATCATAGACATGACATCATCTATCCGGCGTCGGGAACCAAAAGGAAGCTGGGAGAGCAAAGCAAGATATGGCAGGAGCCATGTACAATATTCGCTGGAGAAGTAACCCCATACGAATGGTGACTGGCTTGTTCCACAATGGTCACGACAGCTCGCATATGAGATTGCAGTGGCCGAATGAATAGAGCTGACGTCGATGGGGGAGCCGGTGCTTGTGCGAAGTATGGAGAGCGCAGCCGTGTTTGAGATATTTAATGAAACACAATCTTGACTGCTTGAGTTTTGCGCGCAACTTGTTACATCCGCCAAGCATTGTGAAAAGTTTACCGCGCGGGAACAAACGGGGTATAATGCAAGGCAAGTAAGGAAGGTATACGCTGCGTGGGTAGTGAGATAAATGCTCGTAAGTGAATACGCATGGAGTTAAGTGACCTTGCCAGCTTGAATAGTGTGCTAGCAGTTGCATGATGGGTGTGTAAAAACTAGATAGACGAATGGGTGAGTGAAAGATATGGGAGTAGGCTGTCGTCACCTGGGGTGGTAGAACACTGAGGGAAAAAGATAAAATTATCGTACCACAAGATACTTCTTTATGAGAAGCTGAGGCTAATGGCGTCGGGTTGCTGTAGTGTGGCAACGGTGGTGGCACGCCACTCAGGAGGTCGGACGAGCACTGCATCAATGGCACAACGGTTGCTTGCAAGATTTCTCCAGGGTCGCAATCGTTATCTGGAGGGGTGCACAATTTCGCGTGTAGAATACCAGTATGACCCGGAGGAAGCATTCACGGTAGTTGAACAGATATCAAAATTTCCAAAGGATTGTTGCATACGTACGCCCGAGTTCTCACTATGCCAGGCCCCATCACCAAACGGCAACGTGATCATCTGATATATCCGTAAAAATTAGTTCTAATCGTCCGGGGTGCGAGACTATTGCCCGACGACGCCATCGACCGCTTCATCATCTTCCTGCACTGTCGACGCCCCACTGGTGAGATCTCCGGAATCGACTGCATTCTGCTTGTCTCCAAGATGCCAGTCCGGCATCCCAAATGCACAGAAAATAGGCACGATGCTGAACGCGATGGCACTCCAAATCATTATCTTCATCGTGTCATCATATGCTAGAGGAGACGCTCCATTATTCCACAATCCTCGACGCGTATGGAAACTGGACACACCCTGAATCACGCCTTCCCGTACCGGATTACCACGAGGGTAGGCAGTCACGGAGGTAATGCTACCGTACAACTCGGCGCGCTCCGCGTCGGTGAGCCACGGCAAGTACTTGGCTAGATTTCCGGGCATCGTGCTCGTCCAGATCGCGCCCGCTGTCGATCGCTATCAGAGACGCAACCGAAGTGAGGTCCAAATACAGCCCACCCACCGGCAGCATTGCCCACGCCCCCCCCGATTTCGGTAAACAGCAACACGAGCGCGGTGATGATAGCCACATCAACGTGGGACACGGAGGCCTGAGCACCGACCTGGGATGTGATCGCTGCGAGTCCGCCTCCGAATCCTTGCAAGATCTGCGTAAACACGATTTCGATATCCGAGCCGAGGGCACCTCGGGAACGAATCATCATAGCAACACCACTGCACATGGATATTAGTGTGGCGCACACGGAGAGGTATCACGGCGAACGAACGCGAGACGCGCGATCAGACCAAACACCAAGAGATACTAGCGACGCGCAAAATGTGAGCACTTTGCGGGAGGCAGTAGCCAATAGACGCACTTTGTACCGACGCAAGAGGCGCATGCCGACTCCAGCTAAGATTCCAAAGACTGTAAGGGATATCGTTACTGTTTGCATGAAATACGTTGCATTGAGAAGGGACCTATGATCCAATTGAGTCACAATGAAACCACGAAGGGAAAAACACTTGCCATGCTTTAACGACCAACACAAACGAGTACAGGTAAGTGAAAGTGAGATAGAAGGACATCTGGACTGGTTCGTGAGTGCACGTATCACAATGAGAGGGTGATCAACCCACGAAATCGAAGAAACCAATCAGTGCTGCAAACATCACGCTCTTGTTGCTTAAAAAGCGGGGTACGATAACTGGTTGTGTCGCAACATGGAAATCCCAATAAACAAACGCGAACAGGAATATGGCCCCGACGACCAGCATCGAAATGATGGAACCTAAGCTGTTTTAGACCCGTGGTGTACAACAAGAAGTTTAGAGTACCATTCTTCCATTGGCCTTCCACGGTCTGGCTCAAGGTAAGCGGGAGAAGAATAAGCGATATTGCTGTACCCAGGAGTACCAGACCGACGAGGTCAAGTTGAGTAGCCGTTTGTCGTAAACGTTGCAATAAGGTACCATAAGCTCTGTCCGTTACCTCCCGAGAATCGGCTGAAAACAGTTCGGTGCTATCTATGAATCTGAGTTTCTTCGTTCTATGCTCAGCCCACAAAAGTGTGATGATGAGGGGGGACAGCGCAATGGGAACTAGGATAGCAAACATCCCATCTAGAATGCAAGTAAGCGCACCATTGACGTGGACGGCGAACAGACCTACAACCCCATCTCCAACCTACATGTTCAAGGACTGCGGTAGAAATAATAGAGCCAATGAACGCGTTAACCAGGAAGGGTGCGGAGACGAGGGACACTACCAGCCCTCGCCACTTTAGTGTCGTTATGTCAGCAATTACGATTTGAGTGAGAATCTGTAACCCGCTATCCGATCAGAGTTAGCTTTCGAAGTTCGAACCGCGAGCAAACCGATGGCGTACGTGTATCCACTGACAAAGAAAATGTTTAGCACTACACAATTTGATCATGCGAAGAAGGTACTGTACAGTGAATAGAGAATGATGCCGCTCGCCATTGTCCCTACGTTTGGCGAAGAAGCGATAACGATATACCCTGCACGAAATTTCAATCTTTGACCATCGATGACGGACATCCAAGCACTCACCCAAAACATAGAAGAATACTAAGTGGCACCATCAGGATCGAGCGTGAAATCCAACGGCTATACTCACAGACGCCGACATACGCCCTGCCTCGTGAAGAGATGTCGGCTACTTTGGCTATGACAGGTTTGCCTACAGCCACTGTACTTGCATGGCGTCGTTCGTCAACAAAACCATGCTGTCTGGCGCAGAACCCACCGATAACCGCCTTGGCAACTGATATGGAGCTCAAGAGGCTATGCTCTCCGAAGCTAGAGGTTGCAAACGTGAGGTATGCGCTGGTGGTCGATGCGTCGAGGGAGTAAATGTACGACGCAAGAGCGAGACTAGATCCAAGGAAGGTAAGTCCGATAAACTCACATCAAGGCGAGGAGCTGCGGATGAGTCTTGGCTCGGAGGACTGTGGCCGTACCTTATGAAGAGACACCAGCGAGAGTATCGGCCATATATACGCAGCGCAGCTTGCACCTTCTTAACTCCAACGTGGGCGTCTTGTTCTGCGGTCGCTGGAGCGCCTAGGCCCTCGGTTACGCCCTCAGTGGAATTATTGTGCCGGGGTGAGCGGAGACAGTTTTCCTCTGTACGTTTTGAAGACATCAGCGATGCCAGAGATGGATACGCGGACCATATACCTAAGGGAGCTGTCGGAAGGGGTTCGTAGCCTCCTGCCAGCATGTGCCAAACACGCAGGAACAAGGACGCCAGGTTGCCAGTACTTTTAGTAATCAGTCGTATAGATCGTTATCTGATAAGTGCCAAGATTATGTCTCCATCTCCGCAGTTCGGCCGAGCGCAACAACACGCCGCTGACCGATCGCTCTCTGGCATGGCTTGTATTATTGTCCTTTTCACGTGACTTGGCCAACATGTGAAAATGTCTCAAAAAACATGCTGCAGCCGGCCTGCCCATAGCACCTCAACAACTGCTCTGAACGCCTCGGAAAGTATGTTGATTGACTCACCGAAGGTAGCTCTACACGATACAGCTTGACCAAGAGCCCGCAGATTGATCTTTTCACCGTTCAAAATTCCCCATCTCAGCATTCTACTCGATATATCTTGGTTTTCGACTCTGGGTGCAAAAACCCCTCATCAGCATGCCCCAGGGCCAGCAAGCCAGCCCAGAAATACAATGGGCCATCATTAGACTCTCTCAGTTTATTGATCATGAACGGATTGCAATGTGCCTTGATGTCTCAACACGTACCATTCAGTGGGTGCTCACACACTTCAACACTCACGGAACTATCCCAAATGGCGCTGAGGAGTCAACCTCAAGAGAAAGGCAACGAGGCTGGCACCTGTGGGATGTTGATGTCGAGGTAAGTTGTCATGATTATGGCAATACCGACTGACATATCCTGACAGTTTCTCTTGGGTACAATACAATGAACGCCTGACCTCTATCTTGATGAACTGTGGGAAATGTTGGTAAACCATTGTGGAGTTGAGGTTTCGCATGCAACTGTGTGGAGGACACTTCGCCGAGCTGGATTTACCATGAAAAAGGTAAGTCTTTCGTGCATCCCATTAGCTCTATCCATAGTATGTTTGGTTCTCCAGATCACCCGTGTTGCTGCCGAGCGATCTGCACAGAAACGACTGGAATATCTCACATGGATTGGGCATTATACAGCAGGGCAGCTTGTCTTTGTTGATGAGAGCTTGGTTGATCGCCACACAACGTACCGTGGTCGTGCCTGGTCGATCAGAGGCACGAAGGCACAATGCAAAGCATTCTTTGTTCGTGGTCAACGGTGAGTTGATACTTGTTGGAGTATCAATTGATGCTCACCAAAATATAGTTTCTCTGTTCTCCCCGCCCTTTCCCTTGATGATGGTATTCTACATTGCCATATTGTGGAAGGATCGTTCTGTACCGCATCATTCAAGACTTTTATCGAAGCACTACTTGACAGGATGCAACCCTATCCTGCGGCCAACTCCGTCATCGTTATGGATAACTGTCAAATCCACAAGCACCCAGAAATTGCTGAGCTCATTGAAGCAAGGTAATGTTTCTATTTCTTGTTTTTGACTGGTTCTCTGAGCGTTGGCTGATCCTATTGTTCTAGAGGGATGCTTTATGAATTTTTGCTGCCGTATTCTCCGGATCTGAATCCGATCAAGCTTGCATTTTCTACAATGAAATATCACCTTTGTGCTAATGGAGAGTATATGCAGATGGCAATGACTGAGATGTCCAATAGGGAGATTTACACCACCTTGCTTCGATCACTTCTTACAATTACCCCTGACAATTCTTATGGTTGGTACTGTCACTGTGGTTATGTTGTTTGACATATGCACTATCTTGACATACATATGTACTGGTGTTGTTCTGCTTTTCACATTGATGTGATAGTCTCATGCATGAGCCATGTCTAATAGTCCAAGTCTGATCTACTTATCATCAAGTCATCTAGAATGAAGAAACTTAATCATGGCCATTCTTTGTGAGCCTGAGCCTCAAGGTATGTCGAAACATTGCATGATAGTGATACCAGCTCATTTCTCATCAAGTTGTGGCTTCCAATGTGAAGAATGTGACTTGTACGTCAACACAAGTGCGTCAGTGTCCATGAGGCTTACTCAATAAAAGCGACAAGCGGCCTTCAGGCTTCACTACAAACAACTCAATGCCCCCCAAGAAACACAAGAACAGTTCGTCTGTGGCTGCACCCAATGCTGCCCAATGTTCTAGCAACTCAGATGTCACATCAGGTGAGTTTTTAACTTCTACTTGTAGTCTGTACTTATTTCTACCCCAGGTACTCTACTAGCGAAGTTGGGGGCATGTTCTGCCTGCCGCTTGTGCAAGATACGATGTGAATTTGAACCTGGGGCTAGTGCATGCCAAAAGTGTATTGCTGCTGGACGTATCACAGAGTGTGAGGCACAGCCCTCTCATACTTGCTCAGTGTGAGGCAGCAGTGTACCACAATCAACGGATGGTGACAGTACTATCCCTACCTTACAAAGTACCAAAGAATCTGTGACAGCTGCCGCAGTACCCCACAAACATTCCTTCAAATGCCAGTGACAATCAGCTGTTGAGTCTGAATCAGAGGATCCCCAGGCTGATATGCTATGTCCTCCCCCTTCCCTGCTGGAACAGAATGACACTCTTCTGCCCCCCATCCTGGAGATTGACGAGCCAGGCTATGATTACTATGTTTCCAGCCTTGAAGATGAGCAGAATGACATCTTGTCTATCATGACTAGCTTTGTTGGGTCGGAAAAGGATGTCCAGTATTCAGATGATCACAGTGAAAACTTTGACTTAGATGGTGTTTCGAGTGGTGTAGATGAAGATCCTGGGGATTCCATGGCTGAAGATGTGCCTATAAAGACGCATAAGACTGTGCATGTTCTTCAAAAACAGCCCACCTCATTGCCGGCATCCTCCCGGCGTGTCTCCAAGTCTCAGAACCACCAATCGGCTCAGGAAGATCATGAATACGATCCTCAAAACTGCAGTAGGCTTTTTTATTCTATGCATGACACTAATCTCACTGTCATTCTCACCACAGCCTTTGAGATCCAATGTGCTGTGCATCGGGCAGATGGATCTAATGCACCATTCCAGATTTCATCCACCATCACACTTGACGAACTCCACATGATCATGGCGGAGAAGCTGGGAAAATTTCCATTGCATGTCAAACTTCAATACCAACTGGATAGTGACAAGGCAAAGGCAGGATTGATTAGCGTCCAGTCTGATGAAGAACTCAGGAGCTTCAAGCAAAGAATGCAATCTCTCATTGTCCCACCACGTCTTGCCAACAGGAAGCCGTCTACTCGCCCTCTCAAGAGCATTCTGGTGTATTTTGAAGATCTGGGTAGTGCTGTTGACAGTTCTAGCAATGGAGCAGCAGTAAGTGTTCATTGATGCGCTACGCTAGTATGGGCTCACTCTGTAGCACAACCCAAAACCAGTACAAGACGTGGCTCAGGCTACTCTGACTTTTAGGCTTATAGGAGCTAAGATTATGGGGGATGCCACAAGGACTTAACTGAGGTCCTTGGGCGATATCATTCAGGTATATATACCATAGGGACATGTTTGTACATATTGACTAAAGGTCCGTGCATATCTACATAGCATGATGTCATGTGGGAAAAAGAAGACTACATACGTCATATCGTGAGAGTCGTGCCTTCCATGAGGCGGTCTAGAGTGCCACGGGGCACGGCAATCAAAGATAAGCGCCTCGAGGCGCGGTGATTAAATACACGAGGCAGATAAGGGTCTAGGCCCCTACCACGTGCGTGCCTGACATCCGGACAGCTTGGGTCCCTCCAAGCCGGTCGTCACGTGAACTAGTCATGTGCTAAGTCTCACGGTCACGTGCTTGTAAAGCAAAATATGTCTAAGTCCGTTGTCGTGATACTGGCAGCATAGGGCGAATCGTAACACACTCCAGTTTTTCCCTAGAATGCAAGAACTCAGGCTTCAGGGTCATCACGTCCATCAAAGCAAAAGCAACCAGCATCAAGTGGCCAACTCAAAGAAATGAGTGAACTCACAAGCATTGTTCAAGAGCTTCAAGAATGATGGCACTGCAGACGAGGCCATTGCAAAGGGCCTGACCAGCCTGCTTACTGCTATTGCCCGGAGGGAAGTATGGTCTGCCTTCCATTGATGTTCAACATGATGGACTTCTGGGCAACTGAAATTGTAAGTATGGCTTGAATTTCTGTTTCATTATACTAACTACTTCACAATTAGTTGGAGGGAAACACCACCATTGATAAGAAGCCAGCAGGCCTGCCAATGCAGAGTGCAAGACCATGTATGCATGTAACGACCCCAAGTCCTTCTGACCAGCCAGCCCCCAATGTGTACAGCGGATACCCCCAACCAACATTCAATGTTATACTCCCTCCATATGCAGGACATGCTGCAGTAGCAGGATCCAACATCCCAGCACCCTCCCTCCCGCCGGCCCAAGATACCCAATCCGATGCCATGTCACTGGCAGCCAATAGTGGAGGTGCATCCCACTCAGTCTCACTGTCTTTTGTTCCAGTACTACCGATGATCCCTGAGACCATTGAGTGGTTTGCATCTCTTGATCAGAACAAGCGCCACAAGGAAGAAGATCTTCAATTTGCACCTTTTGGTCCTATTCTCAGAGAAAAAGGGTTCCGCTGTATCGCTCAGCTTGTCAGTGAGCATTTCAGCCTCCTGGAGCTTCAGGATATTCTCAGAATCAATAAGGGTACTGCAATTCTCATTCTGCAATATGTTGAGGAAGATATGCATGCAATCAATGCAGGTAAATCGGTTTTGCCATTGGAACCATAGTATATAGATCATATCTACCTTGTATGTCTGCCCCTACGTCAAATACATTGCCCGCTTGCACTATA
This sequence comes from Tylopilus vinaceipallidus, assembly GCA_038089215.1. Classification (NCBI taxonomy): domain Eukaryota; kingdom Fungi; phylum Basidiomycota; class Agaricomycetes; order Boletales; family Boletaceae; genus Tylopilus; species Tylopilus vinaceipallidus. The sequence goes on from JBBPKK010000292.1 coordinate 21,708, forward strand.
TCCCTTGCAATGCAAATCCCGGCCAGATCCTGCCTAATCCTGGAGGCTGCAGAAGTTCAGGATTTCATAACTTCATGCTTTCACTCTCGGTCCACTCAGATTATATACTTTATGCCTATGCTAACAAAACAACACCTTTTCCGATGCATTCCAACTGTTTGTTGACGAGGTATTCATTGCCTGAGGAGGGGGGCTACTTTATGACATAATTTTCTTGTGTGGCCAAGTCACATGAAAAGGACAATAATATACAGTTTCAGGGTTCAGATATGGTGTTAGAGTGGTGTATTACATTATATACAACATGAATATACAGCTTATCAATAGATATAACAAGAGGAAAGTAGGAGAACAGAAAGAAAACATACTACTGATATGTTTCCTAATTTGGAAGTGATATAGATGGTGATGTCACCACTTGACAGGGGGTTATGTAATCAGCTTCTTCAACCCTTACCCCTGATGATGTAATGTATTTCTGTCTTTCAAGATTGCATGGATCTTAATACATCAGATTCAAGGAAAGTGATGCATGATTGCTTATGTAACACAAATGTGGACTAACCAGCTAACTACTACTAACTACACTGATGTAAGTATCACTAGCAATGAGAATCATGATATATCTATGATATATTAGTTGGGCTGACCCTGGCTGGGTAACAGCCTGATGTGAGTAATGAGCTTACAGACTATAGCTAGTTTGTAATAGTACTGAGGGAAGCCACCCACAGAAATGATGCATCATCATAACTGGATGGACAGGTGATGCATGACAGGGCTGGGTGTAAGCAAGATGAGGGGCTGTGGACTAACTCCTGGATTTAATGCATCAAATTGTTGAAAGGATCCTTATATTTCATGCATCAAAGTGGCGTCTACTGGTGCGCACGACGATACCTGTGTCGCCACATTTGGCCCGGCGATACCGTGTGCGTGGGGTCATGCTGGCGAACCGTTCCGTGTCGCGGGCTGTGTGGCGTTTGACGGCGCGAGGGGCAGATTATTTTACGCGCGAAACGGGCTGCGCCCCTGGAGGATGCTCGGAATGCAAGCGGTCTTCCACAGTGTTCGGTGGTTATCGTCGATGTCAAGTAGAGGGCGAGTTCGGTGCGGCGTGTGGGTGGGCCATGTGGGAGCGCATCTTGTCGGTATGCGGGAAAGATAGGTATTCGACAAGGTATCCGGGCATTGCGGAATACCGAGGTATTGCTTTCGACGGACATCCGCCAAGGATGTACAACTTTCCGGTTTACTCCGTGTGCGATGGATCGAATCGTCGTGGCATCGCGGGGGTATTGGGTCCGCTTACCCTGTGTTCAGCACGGGAAAGCTCAGCGAGTCGGTTATGAATGCCACTATTTTGGGTAGCTCTCGCCGCTGTAAACATATTTGTGACTCACATCTGAGCTAAACTGGTCCGTAGTGCTACCAATCGGGCTGCCTGCTTTTCCTCGGGCGTCAGCGCCATATGAAACGGTTCAGAATGATTGGGATTATTCTCTCACGCCCTCTATACTCTTCTCATTAATTCGTCCATTGACTCAGGGCCCATATGACATGACATCCTTCTGTAGTATTAGGTGTGAAACGAAATGACAAATGCACCGATACCGTTACGGAGTACATGGTGGGCGCGACCGAGGGCCGATAGCATTAAATGCCTTGGCTTCGGGATGTCCCTTGGAAATTGGTTCAAGACAGAATAACCTAGCTAATACGCCTCGTTATCCGGGCGTCCTAGCCAGTCCGATTGCATAACCGAGCTCCTATTTTCCCCGAGGCAGATTATCATCATCTTCTCAAACTCACACCCAGTCTCATTATTTGCAACAACCCTCTGCCATTGGCGAGGGAGCCCACGGTGCTGACCATCCTGTGAATTCATCGCCATGTTTTGTAATGCGAGAGGGGGCCTCCCGATTTGTATTTTCTCTCTCTCTTCCCACTGAATTGTAAAAGATGACAGCTCCCATCAAGGCGTGCGAAGCTCATCCGATCTTGTTGTTTGCCAGTGACAGGTTTGCAAGGGGGTGCACGATCGATGATCCTGAATGCCCTGTGAGCTCATCGCCGCGAGGGGGAGGGTCCTGATTCGAATCGCCCGTGCCTCCCCGCACCGAATCGCAATATTCCAGAGCCCGCGCCTCCCCGCGTTCTCCCAGGCCGTCATGCCACCCCGGCATTCAAATATTCGGCCCTCTTCCACGTGCGATTCCGATACGACTCAGATAGGCAGCGTCTGGGGTGCACTTGCTGATCGCCGCCTTTGCACCTACTGGCCTAGCCTTGATTCGTCGCTCGACCCACGCCAAGCGTGCCTCGGGGTCAAAAAAGGTACCCAGGGGGAAAAGTGCGTCCAAGATAGGGGAAGGCTTGTCAGACTGAGTCTCAAACCTGAGGCCGTAGATCACGCCAGGGTCAGTGCAGCATTATGCCACTGCTTGCTGATTGGCAGGATCACGATCTACACTGCCCGCAACGATCATATGATTTCGTGCAGGATTTAATATGTGCCTGGAATGGGTGTGGAGGGATTCTAAAGTTCGGGGAAGTGTCCCCCGAATGACTCCCCGCTTAGGTCACTGGTGGCAGCCGAGCATGAGGGATTGCGCCATAGACGGCGGCGGCGGCAGGGAAGTGCACGAGGCAAAACGCTTCGACATTGCACGACACCCGGTCACCGAGTTTGTTCGGAACAAGTCCAACATGTGTAAAACACTATGCAGCCCAAACGCAGATATGCCTCCAAGCGGTCCCCTCACTGGCGTGATTTCCGTTGTGGCGTGTGTGATAAGGGGGCTATGGAATGCACAAATATGAGTGGGTTTCTGTGACCATTGAGAGAAGCCTTATTGGGCTGGCGCAGGACGATAAGAATAGCCTGGCGACGGCCACTCAACTCCGCTGCGAGACTCGCACACACCACAGGGGACAGACAAAGGTTTCACCTATCATAGTATATTGCCGAGGATTTCGCGAGCCCTCAGTTGCCTTGTAGCGTGTCTTGATCACAGAGTCTTGTTTGTTGCTTCGCCCCCGCGATATGATTCAGATGATGATCGAGAAGCGCACGTCCAATCAAACTGGCGAGGGCCCTGCCGAAACTCGTCCGTTCTTATCTGCTCCGAGCGGGTTGTTACGTTGCTGTATACATATCCGGCTAGCAAAGGGTGTAGCCGGGGCAGAGGGGGCTTCTAGACGGTCGGACGAGGCCCTGGCCGGCTGGCCGCGTGTCTGATGGGCCTCCCACCGGTACAGCATTTATGAAATTGGCTGGGTGACTGCGGACATGCGAGTCTGACGACTATCCGCTTTTTGTGCATCGACGCCTGAGCGAGTCGTCGCTCCACAGATTACGCGACCCCGCCGTCCCTTGCTCTTCTTCACCTTCCTCATTTTCACCTTTTCTCTTCTTTCTCTTTTTCGTCGACGCCTGGCCCATGTCCTCCGCCACGACAAGCGCGCTGCCCCCAACCTCGCCCGCGCAGGCTGCGTCCACGAGCCAGGGTACCTCTCCTTCCTCTTCTCCATCTTCCTCCTCTCCCGACCCAACCACTAACGACCCGCCCTCGTCCTCCCCAGTTCCTTCGTCCACTGCGAACACTCCAACGACTCCCACCCCCGTAGCCCCACCATCGACCACTCCCCAATCGAGCCCTGTACAACTCCCGTCAGTGGCAACCACAGCAATAGTGCCTTTCTCCTCCCCAGCACCTTCCGCCTCCGCTGCACCCTCCTCTTTCGTCAGTTCTTCCACTTCAGCGCAGGCAGCCAGCAGCAGCATATACTCGTATACTTCACAGGTTGCCAGCACCTATTCGTATGTCCAACTTGTTCTCCGCCCTGTTGCTGCTCCTGACCACACCTCCCTGCCACAGCTCTACCAATCCTGCTGGTTCTGTTGTCATTTACACTACCACCGTCCCCGATGTCATCACTACCACCGTCAGCTCTGGCTCGAGTAGCAGCAGTAACTCTCATACCGCTGTCATCGTCGGTGCCGTCGTCGGCGGGGTTGCTGGCATCGCCATCATAATCCTGCTGCTCTTCTGCATACGGAGACGCGTCCGCAAAGACGACTTTGACGGCGACTTTGATCCTGATCGCGTCGTGGGCCACAGCGGCGGCGGTGGTGCCACCCTCCCCAACGTCGACCTTGCGGACGAAGTCACGCCGTTCCCGCACGCCTTCGCCAACCAGAGCAGCGCGAGCATGCGCCAATATGCCGGGTCGTCCTACCACGCTCTCCCCTCGACGCTCACGGGCAGTGGCGACGCCAGTACCGACTTCTACGCCTCCAAGAGCGCGGGCGCCTCGATCGCCGATGCGCAGCCTCGGTCGTTTGTCCAACCTGGCTTTGGATCGCCGCCACTCGGGGCTTACGTCCCTCCTCATGCCGACATGTACGGCACCAGTTCTGGGGGCTACGTTCCTGCGGCGTCGCCACCACCCTCGACGGTCAGCCAGCGCACGTCGTCAACACGGGCTGCCAAGGAACGCGAGGCGATGGGACGTGCTGGACAGGGCACTGGTTTGGGTTTGGCGACGCAGCAAGAGGCCGCCGAAGGCAGCGCGGATGTCGTGGTTCATCAGGACGCCGGTCGGGCCCCGGACGAGGAACACCCACCTCCAAGGGAAATTCCACCTTCCTATGATTCGATCCGGCGAGATTGAGGGTCTACCAACCCCCCCCGGTCTGACTTATCTTCATAGCGATGTTCGGCTTTTGTTCTACTTTTGGAAGCTGGCTACGGGACGCCATGTTGGACGCGCGCCCGTTTTCGTTGCACCCGCGGAGACTGATATGACTCGCTTGTACAGACACCTCCGTTTCGACCCGACGGGGAACGTTTACCTGCGCTCTGACGTTTTTCGTCTTGGTTGTCGCATGTTTTTCACGTCACAATAGCTTCATGTTTACGACCACACGTACCCTACTCTCGCGTATGTTTTTTAGTACCCCCCCACGTACTTGTCAACACCCTCAGTCCGTGGTTTTCCCAAGACTTGCTTCGCTCGTCTTACTTTTCTAGAGCCCGCCTCTTTGATCTCCATCGCACCCATGCATTTTTGTCGTGTTGATCGGTCAGCGCCTTGATTTACGACCCGGGATTCATGCTGCAGAGATGGGACACAGATTGACGATGAGCAGTTGCTTTGCGAGTGTAGGCTTAGTAGGGCGGTCCTCACCCGTTCTGTTATGATATTGCATCGACGCCCATGAAAAGGGCGCTGATCTCATCACGACGTGTGTGCGTGTACGCCCCCACCATCACGTCAGTCGGTGCGATTTCGTCGTGGAATCGTGTGCGTGATGCGAGTGGTACACTATCGGACCGGTGGCGCCGTTCTCTGCAGGCCAACAACGGCTGGCACCGTCAATGGGACTGTTCGCCGGAATGAACCCCCAAGGCAGTCTCGCCACATTGGGCACGGGCTCGCCAGCCCCCACAATCAGCGCGATGCCGCGCGTCCGACCGCGGGCCTATTCGGAACGAGGACGACCATGCGGTTGCAACCGCGATGCCGTCGGTCGTTCGGTTGCCTCGCATCGGTGAGTGGCCCCCGTGAAGAAGGAAGGAGGCCCGGACGGGTGGTCCCGAACATCCTCAGCGTCTCCGCGTTGAGCGGCTCCGAGTCTGGCTTGGGCTGAGATGCCATCGGTGGCAGCAGGGGGCTGTGTGATGGCGAAGCGTGGCTGGCCGGATGCACGGGCGTCCGACGGTGGTGCTTCCGGCGGGTCAGGACGCGAACAGGAGAAGCCCGTTTGATACCCCGGTCGCGTCGTGGACGACGTCCAACCCGGATGGGTCCGTCGAGCGTATTCCGAGGAGCTGAAGTGGGCGCCGTGCTGGACGAGAAGCGGTCGGTGAGAAGACATACAAGCGGGACGGAGATCAACAATGACAGGTCCTGGAAAGCCCCGGCGACTGTCGACCGGCCCCTGTGGGTCAGAAGCGTTTCAGGCAACCAGGCCCGTCTTCGTGCATGTCGGCGTCTAACACCGCAGGCACGAATGTCCAGTCTGGCGCCGAAGAAGCTGTGTAGCCAGTGCGCGTATCCCGGATTCTCCCGAGACATCGTGCGATGATGAACGGCCAGTGCCTTCTCTCTGGGTGCGGAATGGCGCCTTCCGGTGATGGATTTGGTACCTGCCCTTCTGGTAGGGTTTAAAACGGCTCTATGTTATGGAGGGCTTCCTGTGATCCGAGGGGTCCTCCTAATCGCCTCCCGTCACCCTCCTTGCTTCGTGCTGGTGCGTGGTCTGACCTCGGATGCGCAGCACCATTACTGGTTCTTGAGGATCTGTCCATCCGTTGGCGTCCATGTTATGATCCAGGGAGTTCGAGTTCGACGTGGTGTGCAACAAGGATCTGTCGCCTAGTTTCAGCGTCAGCGAAGATGCGAACGACGAGAATGTGCGACCGCGAGATGCGTGAGGAGGCTTCCGTGTGACTTGAAGGTTCTGCTGCACAGCTGTCTTATTCGTCACGACGCGTCAAAGAAAGATCACGAAGAGAGGACCACATGCACCTCCGCACCCAATCGAGGGAGCGCATATACATATATCCGTGCAGGAACCAAGTGTGATGGCCAAGTCTCCGCCTCCGAATTCAACGGCAGCTTGGGCGTATTGCAACGCTGCGATTGGCAGGCGTTCACGGAGCATCTCTGGACCGGCAATAACGCCCAGGCATCTTGTTTATCCGCGTGAGCAGAAAATGTCAAGTTGTGGCCAGCAGCGTACGCTATTAGATGCACGTCTAGAAAACCCAATCGGTCTTGAAAGCCAAACCAGTTCAGCATATGACCGCATTGTTCTTCGTCAGTCAATAACCACTACATTTAGCGTTCACCTTGAGGCGTGACGCACGGTATCGTAAACCAACCCAAACGTCGATGCTGCCCTTCTCCCCGTGTTCGTCCTTGAATGGTGCTCTTGGTTTCTTCGGCCCGTCCTTGGCAGGCTCTTCTTGCTTTGCATCTACTTCTGAATCCCACGTGATATGCCCTAAAACGGCCTGCACACAAAACCCCTCCGCTGTTCCTTGGGTATCAATCCATTCGTCGCGCATCCCCACTAAGTAGCAAGCCCTGGAAATGAGTTCGACGTGATGAGGAGCTAAAATCTAGAAGGCTGATCAGGCACCGTTAGAATTCGAGCAGACCGAGCCTAAAGCCGTACGGTTGGCTAACGCGGCCCGCGTGGCGGTTTGGAGGGGAATGCGACGGACATAGCTTGTTGCGACGACACACGGGTAAAAAGGAAATTGAGGTGACCAGGGTGCGAGCTAACGAGCTGGGACGGGCTGAATCATAGGGATAGTCAGATCACGTCAAACTACGCGCTCCATTGTCGAGAGACGTAAATGAAGATGAAACCCACTGATGGACAAATTGACTGGACTCCTCTCGCATCCATCGCCTGGTCAACCCACCGTTCCTCGCAAGCAAAGAATCTGAGGAAGTCGACGGTACTGATGAGCTTGCTGAGAACTTCTATTCGCTTGTTGTGAAATGCAGAGATGCCTTTTTGAATCCCAATGCTCCGTTTCGTGATAGAGCTGGTCAATGGCCGCGGACAAGCAGGACAATGAACCTCAAGAGGGCAGAAATACTAAGGAGACCGTTCACGGAATCAGTATATATGATACCTGAGTGACACACGTCTTCCCGTACTTTGTCTTTGCCAATGATCTCTGCATTCAAGGGCTTTGCTGTGGATAACCGCCTGTAGGTATGCGGGTTGTAGTAGTACATCCGCCATACCAAGAACGGTGAACATTTGCTGTTTTCGAGTGGCTAAATGCTCTATACACACGCGGAAGCAAAATTGACGTACTTCGGATACCAGTTCTTCTGGAATACCATCTTTGACAGATTCTGGGATCGCCCTAGGGGATGAACCCGGCTAGCAAAGGACTAGCAAAAAACTTCACCCGCTTGGGGCGAATAGCAGAACAGGACACCAGTAAGCGATTACTGGGAGGAACGACATACGAAATGTGGAAAGCTTACATGAGATCCAAAGAAATTGCCTACAAGAGACGACGGGGAAGTTGAAACCCTCTCTTGCTCATAGATATAATTCGGGTTGATGCCAGCAACTTTGTGGAAAATGGAACTCGAGTGTATGGCAGAGATTCAAAAAGTCTTCTACACTCAAAGTGACAACAGCGCTGTCCTTGATGCACAGATAAACTAAAGACAGTGGGTCTGAAAAATAGGAATGGTCTTAGGTTCTGCTTGGTGAATCAGGTGCATAGATGCGAGTCAGGAGCATATGGTAGGATGATTACGTGAGGCCAACGGTGTCCCCTCCATTGGTATAATTGCTCAAGAGTCACATAAGCACCGTTGAGACGACGGTATTGCCCATGAGAATAGCGGCCAAGCTGTGCATTATTGCAGGAATTTCGGTGCGAGGTTTCAGAGGCAGATGCCAACTTCATGATCGTTGATGAGACCGCCGAGAAGAATCACATCAGGGACGGAACGCGCAAGATAAAGACCAGGTGCGCAGTCGCTTTTCGCTACTTCAGAGAATATAGATCCGATCAAAACAGCGCGTACACCCATCTCCAGACGTCAGATCTGTGGTTCATTTAGGAGGTATGCGCAAGGCCCAGCCAAAGAGGTGCTTGTGTAAGCGACGAAAACCCATGTCCCTAAGCAAGATATTAGTCTTAGCTATGGGGAAATACTCGGCCTGATCTGGAACTGGACAGCCGGAACCCAAGGCGTCTGTCTCGCCGACAGTGATAAACTGGGCTAGTGGCGACTTGAGAGTGTTCCCAAGTTTCCGTAAGCACGAGGACAACGGCGGGGTGAGGAAAACTGCCCAAGTCAGTAGACGCACGCGTGGGAGAGGCCAGTATCCCCGCCACCCCAACATCAGCCACTCCTCAATTGAGTGCTGGATAATCCACTGCAGCATTTACCTCAGCGTCCTCTTCGTCAGTTTGTTTAGAGGTTGTGAGTACCTATTCTTGTGGTCTTCCGCGCGCTACCTGTGTCGTCTACACCGCCGTCGTTCCTGATGCTATCATGATACTACCAAGATGACACGGATAAAGTGACACTGCTCCCGCGCTCCTACCTCGAACCAACACCGGATCGGGCCGCTCGTCAAGGATCAGGAGCAGCGGCGACGCCAGCACCGAGTTCTACCCCTCCGGATCACTACCAACTGGTGCTTACATACCTCCAACCGATAAGTACCGCACCTGTTCCGCCAGCCACGCCACTGTGGCAAAATTTGCCTCCGCCCTTGACGGTCAGTCAGCACGCGTCGTCGATACGGGACACCGAGGAACGCGAGGCGTTGGGACGCGCCGGACGGGGCACTGGGTTGGCGTCTCACCATGCTAGGAGTCGTTTCACCCCCCTCATTTTCACCGCGTTGATCGGGCCGTAAACATATCCACACCGGCTGGCGTTCCTGAGATGAAACAGAAATCGTTGCAGCGGTCTGCCATACATTGATGGTGTTTCTTACGAGCGCAGGCTTATTAGGTGGTCCGAATCCGTTTTATTATTACATCAAATCGCCGCTTGGGTGCAAGCCGTCGCTGTTATCATGACATTGGTGGGTGTACACACAAAATCAGACTCATCGAGTCGATCGGTGCCATCGAGAAATTGGATGAGTGTACTTTGTGGGTGTAGTAAGGAATCTGGCCGGTAGCGTTATCAGCCAATGAAATGACGTGTGATGAACCCAAGGTGTCCTGCCGCATTGCGCACGGGTTGCATCAGCTCCCACAATCAGCTCGATGCCATGCGCTACGATCCATTAGCCTATGCGAAACAACGAGGAGAGCACGGTTGCCAACGCGATACTATCAACCGTTCTTGCCTTCCATGAGTGGCCTGCACGAAAAAAAAAAAAAGATTCCCGTAGAGCTGATCCCGGATATCCCACGTTGCATCGACAATGCGGGTGGAGCGACCCCGAGTCCGACTTCATCTGGGATACCATGGTCTCATGATCACATAGGTACATCGATAACAGCGGGGGCTGGCTGATTGCAACACGTCGCTTGGAGGCGTGTGCCTACGTGGTGCTTCCGGCGGGCGAGAATGCGAATGGGAAATAGGTGTCGTGCCAGACTTTGGTCGTGTCGTGGATGGAATTCAACCCAGACGGGTTTGCCCGGGGATCTTCGGAGGAGGTGGGCGTAATACTAGATCAGAAGCGGGTGGCATCACAATGCATAGGTGAAAATCAGCATCGAGGAGTCGGATATCCCAGATCTGTGCGTCGGAGTGCTTCAGGAAGCCGCCGGGCCTGTTTGTGCATGTCGACGCCTAACGCCGCAGGTATAAGTGTCGAGCTAGACGCCAAGAAGGGGGGTTTTCTGGTGCACCTTTCCAGTCCAGGGGAACACGGATTCTCTGCTACACGGGCCTCCAGACGGCGGGCAGGCTTGCGAGTCCACGATATCGGTAGTACCCCGTGCATCGTAGGACCTTATAAATTGCCACCCGTCAAACCCTCTTGCTTCGCGTTTGCGTCGTGCCCAAGCTATGCGATATGCCCCCAGATGCGCAGAGTCGCAGCGCCATCCCAGCTCAAGCATTCCGTTGAGCGTTCATGATGTGTTACAGAATACAAGGAGGGCTAGTGCGGCGTGATGGGCCACGGAGACCTGTCGCATGGTTCAGTGTCAGTCAAGCGACGAGAACGCACGGCAGCAAGGGCCACAAGGGATAGGCCACGCAGAATGTTCCGTACCAAAACTTGGCCGTGTGGTTTCCCTACAAGACCTCACCTGTTAGCGAGTGATCGTCAAACGAGAGAAAGGACCATGCCTCGACCGTACTACCCGATCGTGACAGCGAACATGCGCATCAAGGAGCGCATGGTGTCTTCTTCCCACGGTCGGATGTCGTAGTCCCATGGAAGACTTTGCGACTAGCCCCACCTTTTCCTGGCGCACACTCTTTTTGGCGCACGTATCCTCCTTATCATCGAACTGGATACCTGATAGGCTGTATGCGCCATCATGGTAAACTACTGCGATGTGTTCTGAATCCCCCCTTGATTCTTTGTGACCACTTGTCGATTCCGAGTCTGATCTTCATACAACATAGGTTACTCCTCCGGAG
>JBBPKK010000293.1:6849-32803 GCA_038089215.1 Tylopilus vinaceipallidus
GACTCTCCAAGCTCACGGCTTCCCCGCTGCGCCCGGTCGCCGCCCTGCAGGCTTCCATCGAGTTGAGTCCTTCCGTCCTCTCGCCGCCTTCTGCGCTTCGATGCACTGCCCATGGATGCTCAAGCGTCTCCCACCAGCTTTGCGCCCACAAAGATACCCCGGAGACGTCGGCTGCAAACCCTGGCCGTCGCCGCCTGGTCTACCTTGCTCGTCAACTGCATCTTTCTCTTTCTCGTCTTGTGGTGCGTCGTTGCTCCGCTTACCGCAACGGTCGGTTCAGTCTTCTCTCAGTTCGATTCCAGCCCTCTGGCCCTTCCTCGCTCTTTACATCGCATGGATCCGATGGATCGACAAAAGCCCAGAGCACGGCACCAGGCTGAGCCCGTGGTTTCGTGCGTTGAAGATATGGCAGTACTTTGCAGAGTATTACCCTGCTTCGTACGCTTCCCCGTACCTGTCAAACGTCATAGTCCCTGATCGTGATACGTAACCCGCCCAGGCTCTTGAATGTGCGTTGGCATCCCTCCGCCTTGAGTCGCATGGCCTCACGGGTTTGCGTAGGAATGCGATTTACCAGCGGACAGACCATACGTGTTTGGGTATCATCCGCACGGTTCGCTATTCCACTCCTCTAGTAGCCTCCCGTCTGACACACTTAAACTCTAGGAATCATAGGAATGTAAGAGCCCAATCGTTGTCAACGATCCGTCTCTCAGTATGCTCTCAAAGGGGTGCCATGGCCACTTTTGCAACAGAAGGTCCCTTTGATTTCCTCTCGTCCCGTTCCGTGCTGATGATCACTCCAATCAGCTACTGGATTCTCCCGTGCATTCCCGGGGATCCAGCCTCACCTTCTGACACTCACCAACAACTTTGACGTGCCCATCTATCGCGAAATTCTCATGGCCCTTGGCATCAGCAGTGTTTCCAAGCAGTCTTGCTCCAACATTCTCAAACGTGGTGCAGGACAGGCCATTGCTATCGTGGTCGGCGGTGCAGCAGAAAGCTTGAATGCCCGCCCCGGCACGGCGGACCTGACGTTGAGAAGGAGGTGGGTCGGGATCGTCGAGTTACACATCGATGCTCATGCCTCGCAGGCTGGGGTTTATCAAGGTTGCGATTCAGCACGGGTACGTCATCTCTCCTTGGGAATCGCGTTCTCATTCAGGTCCGTGCTGCCAGCGCCGACTTGGTACCCGTATTCTCCTTTGGCGAAAACGATGTACGGATCTCCACCTCGAATCGAAATTCGCGGCTGAGTTGATCCCGTCATTTCCCTAGATCTACGAGCAAATGCCAAATGAAAAGGGGACCACGCTCTATGCGTTGCAAAAGAAGTTTCAGCACCTATTCGGATTCACCCTCCCCTTGTTCCACGGACGCGGATTATTAAATTGTGTGCCACGCGCTTGTTGACACTGCCCTTTGGATGACGGGTCGGTTCACAGATAACTTGGGACTAATGCCCTACCGTCGGAGGATCGTATCCGTTAGTGAGTCGTTTCTGTCGTCTCGACACCGTGCGTCTCGAGACACGTTGCACCCCCGTAGTTGGCCGGCCAATACATATCCAGCAATATGACAAGCCGTCGATCGATGAGGTGACGCGGGTGCAGACGCTGTACATCGAAGAACTCACTCGGTCCGTGTCGTTTGCCGACGGCTTGCCATTTCCTGACGTTTGTCTCCGACAGCATCTGGAACACGTACAAGGACGAGTTTGCAAAGACGCGCACCAGGGAGCTGAGCATCATCGAGTAGATGGGGTCGTCCTCCCGCGTCGACGGGCGCATTCTTTTCATCCGGTGGGGCTGTATCGGACTAGGCGAATAACATAGAATAAAGACTATTCTCTTTCTTTGGCGCGTATACTATGAATTTAAACAGGGTTCGGGAGTACTGTTTCCGTGTTACACCCGTGGATCGATGATAGCTCTAGTCACGGCTGGTAAAGTTGCTATGTAGTAGTCACATAATGATGGGCAAGTTGCCAAGCTCCGCTTCAAAGTCCCTTCAAGTTCACCCTGGACCAGCTTTCTCCCCGAGCTGGCGTCGTGGGGCCTGCTCACACCTCTCGGCTAGACCATGCATCGCGTTGAAACCCCCTTTGGTGACTTTGTGTCCCATACTAGTGGGACCTTTAGGTCTCAAATCGACGACACGTACAGGAACTCTCTGCGACAACACATCTCCCTGACCACTCCAACAGACAACCCGCAGACACGAATGCTTGTTAAGTCAACAGATGGCACCTGAATAAAATTCTGTCCAGAGAAAGGCGCAGGAACCGTGCGCAGCAGTTGAAGCAGCTTGTCGCCTCATTTCGGCATGCGACGCACTTGGTCCATGGGGGTCTCTGGATTCCAAACATCCTCGTCGACGACGACACGGTCAATCTCCCGGACTGTGACTCGGGGAAGAAGGGAGAACGGGGTGTCCTGCCCAGGCGGACGACGGCCGTGTTCTTGGTCCGGCAGGGAGAGTACTATTGGAGTCGCGTTGTCTCTGACGTGTCACCGTCGGTGCGCTACGTTCCTGCACGGGCCATATAGTTTGTGTCCCGCTTGTGAACACAAACTGTGGTGAACACGACGTGTCAGCAAACGACGCCCGTGATCCCGGCACCGAGCATACCGCGCCTATACTAATCCCGTTGAAGGGTGCTGTCTTGAAGCGTCCCCGCCTTGCACCACCGGTGGTCAACTATTGAACCGACGGAGCACACAAGACAACGGCTCAGGCTGCCAACGGAGTGCGCGGCGCTGTCTGTGTTCTGTCTCGACGTCGCGTACGGATCGAGGGGAAAGGATGCGTCGTGCGAGGACGCACAGTGGGAAGACCAGGCCTCAGAACGCAGAAGGTATAAGCCTGCGGCATAGGCGGTGGACCGCTCGGACTACTCACATCCTCCGTGTGGACGATGCCTATAAATGTCAGCGCAAGTCCGAGACTCTGGAGAGAGTACATCGGTGAAGTATGGGGTCTACTTGCGTGGCTAGCAGCTATGGGTGAGACCAAATTTGATCTACCCTGGCTGCCAGGATGGCCTTGGGGAGGGCTTCGAGGTGGCAGGGTGAACAAATTAATATTATATTCACTACGGAACAAACATTGACGACATAATTTACACACAAAAGTTCAAACTATGGGCTATGCTGCATCAATCTGGTTAGGGAATGACCGAGTAAACCAATCATTGTACCGTAAATAACCAGTGTCCATTATCCCTGTCACAATGTCTTCAGTGAACGAGTCTAACAGCGAGTGAGGAGTAATTGTATATGAAGACAGGGGAAGAAGCTGAGTCTCAACCTCATCAAGGTTTTGCCCAGAACGGAGCAGGATTGATCGACAGAGGATAATCGAGGCTGCCTTTACTTGCTGCAATCCCTCGAAAACAAGGGCTTCAAACTCTCGTAACCCAGCTTGGGTAGGAATGGTCTAAAGAACATTAGTAAAGATAGCACCTAGTGAAAGGACTACTTATACAAGCAGCATAACGAGTGTGAGGGCCATCGTCAACTTCCAAACGGATGGAACTGGAGTGCTTGACCCAAACATGGTACTTCACCTCCGACACGGAACGCCATGCATGTCCACCCATGGTCAAAAGTTCTGGCACAGAGTTGTTGCGTAAAGCCACCATGTGTACCGCAGGGCCCTCAGCATACGAACTGAGTTCAATGAAGGCTAGGGAATCAAGAAGGTTTTGAGACGAGAAGACTTTCCAGGCCTCGCTGTTGCGAGCTGGCTTTCCATATGCAGGGTGCTCCCTAATGTCGATTATAAATGCCATTTGAACGGCAGGAAGTGCGTCGACAAGAACTTTGATCTGTTGTAAAGCACTCTCATATGACTATGAGGAAGCAACCTGGCATATGACAGGGCAAATCATGGACGAGTTGTCCATTGGCTTGAACTCCAATAGTATGTCTGGCAAGATGAGACTTCCACGACATGGTACGCTTCTGGCATGGCGGATTTGAGGGCGCATTCCGTGTCGCACAAGTATTTCGTCCAGAGTGCGAATAGGGTTTCATGAATTGGTAACGGTGATCTGAGCATTACTATCCCAAAGTCGCCGAGGAATGACATACTGGTTGGTGTTCGTAAAACCGACCACCATTAACAACAAAATGACAACATACCGTAACATCCCAAAAATCTTTGGGTTCCGGTCGACGACCTGTTCAATCACGCTGAATTGATTCTGGGATATGCCAACCAGTCTCTAAAGCAGAAATAGGTCAATATTCTGATGGGTACCGGTAAGGTATCTGCCACAAAATCATGGCCATCATTCAACTCTTCATATAGTCGAGCAATGTGGTCAATGACTCCTTCACATGATTCTGATCAAAGTCAGTACATAAATCGCATGAATAACAATCAACCACTCACTAAGGTCGCCAAGTGACGCAGGGTCGAGAAGATCCATGATATCAAACTGTCCCCTACCCCCAAGTTGGCGCTCCCAAAATGGTGCCCGTCACGCAATGAAATTCGAACTCATATGTTAGCACTCACCGTGAGTTCCTCCTATGTGAACGTTCACTTCCCCGGACCGCCCGCAACTAGGCGCTGGGAGAACCCAATGCGAAAGCAAAGTACGTTTACTTGTCAGGTCGATTCGATCCCATACATCGGATGGGTTGAACATCTTTTGGTGAGGATTTAATCACGCCGACCGTGCCCCGCAGTGTCGCACGCGAGCTCGCCGCGTTGGTAAACCAGAATAAGCCTGTGGTCTCTTTTCGGGGTAGCGGCAATGTGTCTATTATTATTGGCCGTATGGATTTACGTTTATTGTATACGGGCGAACAGACGTCCGGTATGAACACATCCCCTTCCACAGGCAGCGACTAAAATCATGGAAAGAGAAGGTAGCGTACTTACCAATCGCTCTCACATGGTTGCACTAGGCGACATACTCTCGGATGGATTGTCTTTCACCCTTCTAGGACTCGGAGGACTGCGTCGTCGTATGAGATGAGCTGCACATGCACACCTCCAACACAAAGTGGCGTTCCTTACACAGCAAAGGATATAATCCATGACTCAAAACATCGCGGCCAGGCCTCAGAACGTGGGTGGTGAACATAAGGCTGAGAACGGGGATGTCGTACGTAGAAGGTGCAAGCCTGTGGCATAGGCGGTGGACCGCTCGCACTGCTCATCGAGCCGCGGAAGGCGGGTTCATGACGGGGGCGTAGGGGATGTGCTCCGCCACGAACGCGAAAAGGAACAAGGTAGACGCTGCGAGGCAAAGCCGAGGTCGTCTTCAGGTCTTCAACGCCTGCGCGGTACAAGCTACGTTGGTGTTGGCGTCGTCTGCCTCAGTTGCGTCGTCCGCGCAGTCCTGGTCCGCGCACTGTCATAGTCGTTGTATTGGTGGTGCCGTCCCAGTCTGCAAGCCCTGTAGGTCGCATCCGAATCAGCGCACCGAGCGTTCCATCGGTGGGGTGTCGTCACCATAGTACCATAAGAGTGGCCGTCCGTGTGCCGCGCGTGCAGCTGCCACTGTGGTGGTGGCATTCGCTGTCGCACCATTTGGTCAGTTCAGGGCTGGGGTGATGGGGTAATTATTCGGAGCATACATCGATGTTCTAGGCCTGTTAGGAACAGGTGCGACAATAAAACGGACATACCAGATCAAGGTGGAGGGGAAATGGATACCAGTGGGAGACCACAGAGAGAACGGGTGGCGCAATGCGCACAACAGCCGGAAACGAGTCGGTACGAGGACACTAACTGGGGAGAAGCTTGCTGCTAGAGTTACAGAACCTTAACTAAAAGCTGCGGCTCGCCGGCCGCAAGGGTAAAGAATTGAGGACTCTTGCGGCCTCGAAGTAAAAGCTACTAGGAGAGAAGGCAGGGCGGTGAAGACAGTCGTTCCAGCGCTGTTCGAAGGATAACTCATCTACTCACTGGGAGAGCGGCTGTCAATGAGTCAAAACGAAGTTCACTGATGTTTGGCTGGGATAACAAGAGTTTGAATAGAGCGACGAGCATTGTTGGCGCTCGGGGGGAGCCACTGGTAACGGGCGATGACGTGGGAGTGGCTGAACTAACCAGTGATTGTTCTGGTACGCGACCTGACAGACCCACTCTACGAAACGCACCAGACGTTCTAGGGTGCTCAGCGCGACTGTGCCGAAAATGGAAGTGAAGTGGTGGTGCTCATGGGCCAAGAGCGCCTTGTGCCTTAGAACGTCAGGAACGGGACTTAGCCTATCAGCCATGATGATCGGCTAGAACGAGTTTGCAGTAAAGCAGAGGGGCACACTAAACTCGTGAGCCTTACCCTTTGTCTATAACCATACCAACAACTTGATTTCACTCGGTACTCGTTGAGGACAAATCTGACTTGGCCCCCCACGTTCCCCGCATACAAGACAAAAGGGTAAAAACGAGCGTGATTAGGTGCCAAAGGCGTGGTATCGACGACACTTTTGAATCGAAAAGGTATTAAAAACGAGTGCACGAGTCCGAGGTGACTGAAAGGTGGGGGGAAAAAAAGTGTGATGCATGCACGCTCACGACGACGTGGTGGTGTTCGTGCCATTGATGTATGGTGCACACACGTTGGGATCGTGGTAATCGGCAGGATTCTTCGTGAGGAAACCCAGCTTGAGAGCCTCAAGATAGGACCTAAGGTAAGGATCATCGGTTATTCAGTGTCTACGCAGAAACGCCCTTTCGAGGGGTGACATACCATTGCCGAGCCAGCGCGGTACCGTTCGTGAGTGAGGAAATCTCTGTCTTAAAGTTCCAGAACTGGATCATGCACGAAGATGTTCGAGAAGTGTCCTTGCGCAGTCGACGACCATGCTTACCAACCATCCGGCTCCTTTGCTATACGACCATTTCTGGGCGTCCGCCCACTTGTAGAGGAAGTCGTCCGTGGCATTGAACTGCGTTGGAAGCCCCCATTCACCAAACCAGAGAGGGGTGTCACCCAGTGCAGCATCGTTCTGGATGCGCTGCAAGTCTGAAACATGCAAGGTGAACAATACATGCGAGAGCGGTATGGAGCGGCTTACTGCACACGCTGGTCAAGTAAGCCTCCGGGTTTGCAGCTGCGACACCCTGGGAGACAACCTAAGTAAAACGCCAAGAGATAACACTGAGGAAGCATTACCCCGAACCTTGAATGCGTGTGAGCGAAAGGAGACGTAGGAAGTGATCAGCGACGTACGAGTAGTACAAATGGTTATCGTATCCCTGAGGTCCGATAGCAGCATCTACCGGGTTGGGAGGGTTGTTGTACTGCCAGTTGACATCCATGAAGCTTGGAGCGACGTAAGTGATCCGTACACTGCGCATACAAGGTAAAGGGTCTTACTTGGTAACCAACGATGATCGGTCGGACAGGAACGACGACGATGTGAATACATCTCCGAGCCCGTAGTGGAAGGCCATATCAAGAATGATAGGGATGGCATCTTTAATGGCCGCCTCAACCTGAGCGCTGAACGAAGGAGACGAACACGTCTCGCCAAGGGCGGCAGTAAAGTTCGTAGAAGAAGTAGAGACATTTGGTGACATGCCAGGAACCGGAATACCAAGGGTCAGCTCTACTGCGCGAACAGTTTGGACGAAGTTTTTCTGGACTGGAATAGAAGGTCAGAATCCAGGTCGAGAAGTCAGCAGGAGGGGGGCACATACATTCGCCGTAGTCAGGAGTCTGCGAAGCATTCATGATGGGTTCATTGACCGCCTCGATGGCAAAAACGCTACTGAAGTTGGGGTCGAGGTGTGAGAAAGCTGCCATAACAGCAGTCCAAACCAATGCACGATGATAGTTGTAGGGTGTCTAATAGGCAATTCATCAGGCTGTACCACGTCAGTTGGCATGAGCACTGACATAGAACTGAACATCAGTGGTACAGCTGCCAGGTATTCAGTTTCAACAAGATATCCCGAACACCTGACCACGAACTTTCCAGTGAACTGCTGCCCTGGTGTCTGAACGCCAGGCAATGCGTGGTGATCCAAAATTGCTTGAATTCCAGCATCTCGTAACCAGCTCAACCCACGGCTCTGTCACATCCAGCCATGTTTAGACCCAGGAACGGGGTTCTTACCTCGAACTACATACCAGGTACGCAAAACCTCCGCGAGGGAATTCTTCCACAGGGCGATCTACGAGTGCTTCAACAATCCAATATCCGAGCTGAAACAACGTCACGTTCAAGTAGCAGCGAATACCGACTTGCATGCATACCGGGACTCGAACCGTGTTGATTCCTGCATCTTTGAGGTCGTTGACGTGGTCCTGAGTGAACCAGGTATCCCAATGTGTCGCAAATTTTTCGTGAACGTAGGTCTCAGGATATGCCTTGGCAAATGCACTGGGTACGCATGAGATCCTGAAACATGGTGTGGCAAAAGTTTCACTCACGATTCGGTTGCAATACAGTCTGCACAATTTGAACAGGATTGACCACCCATATCCAACCATTCTGAGGGCACCATCAAGACCAACGTGTTTCAGAGCGCTACAGACGCGCGTACCTTGTGGGAGCATCCACGACTCGAGTACAAGCCTATACCCCAGGCAACGTCAACGTGCCATCGAGAGGTCGAGGTTGAGACGCGCGCACCATGAACCCAAGTTTACACCATATATCTTGTAATCAGGTAGTCCTGCGTGGACCCGAGAAAAGAGCGCCGATGACAGGAACAGATACAGGCCTAGGAGTAGGTTCCTCATCGTGGGGGGGGATGGAGAGGTTGGAACTTGAAGCAGGGCAAGGCATTCACGGAATTGCTTACTATATAACCTGATCCGAAGAAGCACCTTCACCAAACCGCCAGGATGGCCCTGTGATCAGACGAGGAATAAAAGGTACAGTTATACAACGACCGAACTGGAAACACCGCATGAATGAGTCGCAGCGGGTGAACGGCGGCGTGTCCGCTGACCCGGCTAGGTTATTGATAGGTCAATTCCTGGGTTTAAGTCCGCGCTTTCTGCCTAGGTATGTATCATTTTTGCTCTTACGGCGGCCAATTTCACAACGTCAAAGGCTGCTTACACGTCATCATGGCAGCGAGGTAGCCGAAGTTAGACATGCCGTGATTTACCGGCGGGCGTCAATGTGATAGGGAGAATTGAGGATCGAGGTATCTGAATCTCTACAGGACGTGCTCCCCAACGGATGAAAGCCTGGCACTGAAACGTGGGCATGCTGGTGAGTTGCATCGATCCACCGACCGTCGGGTTGTAAGAAGGAACCCCGGTCACGTTGGCTGGCTGTCACTAGTCACGCGTTCTTCTCCCGGCCCTCGAGCCCTGCAACCGCGTCCATATGACGTGCAACTCCCTATTGCCAAGTTCCGGCGGGCCGTGCAGTGCGCTATAAATACCTCAGGCTTGGGCAGGTCATGTCATCTGCCCAAGATTCGACGCGGCCCAGGGAACAAATTTCCGAGCCATTGGTCTACACACAGGTAAATTCGAATGCCGGCCCGGGCCAAGTACAACTGCCGTGCGATCCTCAGTATTAGCCCCAGGATACAGAGCATTGGATGTTCAAGCATTGATGGACGTTGTGCAGAGCTAGACTGCGTTCTGTTATTTATATCCGAGTCTGGTAAGATCCTAAAGCGAGTCGACAAGGAAGGAACGTGGCAGAGCACCAGGACCCGAAAAAGATAATGACTGGGCTACATGTATGATGTCAACATGTGTGAGTTGATTCGATAGGCGACACCGTCGGCCGATGAAACGCATATCACTTTCTTCAAGTCACCCGTCACTCAGGTATGAGCAGCAACGAAAAAGATAATACACAAGTGTCCAAGTCGCGTCGGGATCGAGATCACAACAGAATTTCACCAACCCTCCAGTCAGACTCCGAGAGCTCTCTGAAAGGAGAGGCGGAAGGTGCATCGGCACCAGACTCTCCCACCGGCAGTATCTTGAAGAGTCAGCCAGGTACCCAGAAGTTGCAAGACTGTCCTGAGGGTGGGCTTGCGGGGTGGGCAACTGCCATTGGTGCGTGCGTAGACATCTGATTTCGTTATGGCTATTCGTGTCTCTAACGACC
The DNA here is from genome assembly GCA_038089215.1 of Tylopilus vinaceipallidus. Taxonomy (NCBI): domain Eukaryota; kingdom Fungi; phylum Basidiomycota; class Agaricomycetes; order Boletales; family Boletaceae; genus Tylopilus; species Tylopilus vinaceipallidus. Next base: position 16,905 of record JBBPKK010000293.1, read on the forward strand.
GCGGAACAGCTTTCTTGTCCAGTTCTGCACGTATGGGTGAGCTATTTGATCAGCTTCGCCACTGCCAGAGGCTCCCGTGCTGGTAGTGTTCCGAGTTGTTTCAAGCTACTCACAAATCATCCTCCGTCAGCTAGATACTCGATCTCGTTTGGGGCATATCAGGGTAAGTATGGTTGTCCCCCTATCTACCAACCCAGGTCACCCAATCCGTAGATTTCTATGCCCAAACGTACATCACCAACGAAACCTCCTCCACTATTGCGTGAGTCGCCCCGGCATCTGTGATCATGTTCCTCGCTTCATTTCGTCCTCAAAGATGGATCGGAAGCGCGGATGCATTCCTATTTGAGATGTGTGGGCTTTTAGCAGGCAGGTTATATGACCGTGGCTACTTGTGAGCCCCCACGGCTGTAAGTCGCCCTTCCCGCTGCGACCTGACCACGACATCCAGTTATCACTTACTCTATGGGGCGTCCTTGCTCCAGCCCATTTCCCTTTTTATGCTGTCACTGGCGCGTCCAGACAACTACTACGATGCGTATGCTCTCGTTACGAACGACTGGCAAGGTACCAAGGTCTTTCTCACTCAGGGGATAGGTTCCGGATGTGCTGCGGGGTTGCTATACGCCCCTCGATGGCGATCGTGTCTCCTTACTTCGACAAGCGCTGTAAAAAAGTGATGACGTTTGCCTCCTCTGACGCTTACCTCGGGGCGGTGGTGCACCCCATCATGTTGAACAACACACTCAATAGCCAACTCGGCTTCGCGAATGGCGTGCGCACCAGCGCCGGACTCGTCAGCGGACTCTTGCTAATCGCGTGCCTGTAGATGAGAACGAGGTTGCCACCCTCCGAGTCTCACACACTTTCTCGCCACTGCCAAAAAGTGTGGCCTGGACAGCGCGTTCATCTTTGGGTGCCTCGGGTGAGTTACCGTCATTCACACAACAACTCTATTTGACTTCTGCGCGCAGTCTCACCATTTTTGTCGTTGCATTTTATTACCCCCTGTTTTGCCTCCAGCTCGACGCAGTCAGGCACGGGTTGGGAAGCACGTCTTCCTTCTACGCAGTTGCGTTCGCTTCTCCGTCCTTTCCCCTGTACTCGGTTGAGTCGTTCGACGACACATGGCATCCTAACAGCTCGTGATCATGAACGCCTCAAGTTTCATCGGCCAGCTCCGCTCGACCGTCCTCGTCGGCTACGTCCGTGTCCCCACCCTAGTTATCTGTGCCACCTTTTTCTGCAGCGTGATCCTCCTGGGGATGATTGGCGTGCACACGGTGGCCGGCGTCGTCGTGTTTGGCGCCCTGTATGGCTACTCTGCCGGCATGTGTACGTTCCGTGCCTCGCCCTCCTTTCCTGGTGAGTTCACCGTGCCTGTGTCAATCTCAGTCTTGGCGCTGTGGACGCCCGTGCTGGCGCTGCTCACACCAGACCTCTCCGAGTTGGGGTGCGCACGCGTGCTGTTTACGCGAGAGCCTGACCCGACGCCACCGACGGGGTATGCATGGGCATCGCCTGCGCCACCATGGGTAACGTCCCCTCCTGCCGCGCCTCAGTGGCGCCCCCCACTCACCACGCTCACGCGCTCACCTGAGCTGCAGCGTTCGGCGGGCTCGTCGGCCCGCCCGTGTCCGGCACGCTGCTCACGCCCGCCTACGTCTGGTGGCGCGGTGCCGTCTTCAACGGCGTGCATCTCTTCCCGCGTCGTTCTGGCGCGCCGTTCACCCCTCGTGTCACAGGTCGCGGGCGCCCTCGGGTGTCTCATGTTTGTCGTCATGCAGCGCCTCGTCGACCGACGGACCAAGAGGGGTCGGCACGGGATCGGAGCAACCGTGTTCTTGGCGCCGACGCAGACAGTCATTGGTGCTCGGTCCCGGCGTGTGGTCCCGGTTCATCTAGAGAACGGATAGAGAATGGACACGGACGTCGATAGCGCTCTCTGTCACGTTTTGAGTGCCTTGTACTAGTAGCACAGACACCTTACTGGTATTGTATCCACGAAGTAATTGCAGCCCCCGTCATACTTGAACCGAGGTGCTCGTCGTAGGCAGCTCAACCTGACTGTGTTCACGTAGGCTCTTGTGCGCGCAACGCAGATGAGTGTCATGATTCTAAATCAATTCTAGCCGTGCCATCGCGCATCTATACCGCATTCATTGTGACATACAAAGGAAGAGAACGAAAACTACTATAGAAGACACGAGTGACATTGGCGCTGAATGCAGAAGGAAACAAGGGGGCGGAACCATGTCCTGCCACTGCCTCCATTAAGCGTACAAATCATCTTCTTGTGTGTTGTCCTGGAAACCTGCGTTCCCTACCGGCGCCGACGACGACCCAGACGGACCATCACCCTCCGGGAACCTAAAGTTGTTCCCGAAACCACGCGATTGCTGGAGGTTCTGCAGGAGCACACATGAGTAACTCGACGAGAATGGAGAACGATGACTACATGCCTGAGCAAACATCTCATACCGCCTGATGTCTTGGTCAGACACGGATCGTCTCGCATACTTCATTGCTTCCTCGAAATGATCCTTCGTAATTTCCGGTACTGGATCTTCTTCCTCGTCTTCGTCCATATCGGCATCATCATCATGTCCGGCAGCCTCCTCCTTCTCGCGCTTCTCTCTCTGCCGTCTGATATCTGATTCGATGCTCTCCCGAATAGCAAGCTTCGCCGCACGCTGGCAGATCTCCGTCAGATCGGCACCAGAGAAGCCATGCGTAGACTTGGCGAGGAAGATGAGATCGACGTCAGATGCCACAGGGGACTTCTTAAGCTGAGCCTTGAGAATGGACAAGCGAGATGGTTCGTCGGGAAGTGGAATATAAATCAATTGGTCCAGACGTCCGGGACGTAACAGTGCAGCATCAATCTGGTCAGGACGGTTGGTAGCACCAATAATGAAGACGTTCTTCTTGGTGTTCATACCATCCATTTCGGTGAGAATTTGATTGAGAACACGATCGCCAGCACCACCTGCGTCTCCCGACGAACCTCCACGGGCTTTCGCGATGGAGTCAAGTTCATCGAAGAACATGACACAGGGCGCGGCGGCACGCGCCTTGTCAAAGACATCTCGAACATTGGCTTCGGATTCACCAAACCACATCGTGAGCAATTCGGGTCCCTTGATACTGATGAAGTTGGCATTGCATTCGTTGGCGATCGCCTTGGCAAGCAGTGTTTTACCAGTTCCAGGTGGACCGTAGAACAGCACACCTTTGGACGGTGCCATGCCGTATTTGAGGAACTTTTCGGGATGATCGACGGGATACTGGACGGTTTCCTGGAGTTCGAGTTTGACCTTGTCGAGACCACCAATGTCGTCCCAGGTGACGGTTGGTACTTCGACAACCGTTTCTCTGAGTGCTGAAGGGTTGGAAGTGCCAAGAGCGAATCGGAAGTTGTCCATGGTGACACCGAGTGAGTCAAGGACCTCAGCGTCGATGGTGTCTTCGTCAAGATCAATCAAATCCATCTTTTCTCGAATCTGTTGCATGGCAGCTTCGGAGCAAAGAGAAGCAATATCTGAACCGACGTAACCGTGGGTGTCGGCTGCAATCTGTGTAACGGGAAATTTTTAGAACCCCCGAATAGGTCTCAAGTCGACGCTGTACTCGCCTGTTCCAAGTCAACGTCATCAGCCAACTTCATGTTCTTGGTGTGTATGCGGAGAATCTCCAGACGTCCTGTAGGGTCAGGAATGCCGATGTCAACTTCACGATCGAAACGACCGAAACGACGGAGTGCAGGGTCGATTGAATTCGGGCGATTGGTAGCAGCCATAACGACGACGTTCGACCGTGCCTTGAGACCGTCCATAAGTGTAAGGAGTTGAGATACGACACGGCGTTCGACTTCCCCGTTCGTCTAAAGACATTGTGAGTAAAGGAATCGGATTTGGTAGACGTTAATACCTTTTCACGCTTAGGAGCAATAGAGTCGATCTCGTCAATAAAGATGATAGAAGGAGAGTTCTTCTCTGCCTCTTCAAAAGCCTTGCGCAAATTACTCTCGCTTTCACCAGCCATCTTACTCATGATCTCGGGACCATTGATCAAGAAGAAGAATGCGCCAGTCTCATTTGCCACCGCACGAGCCATAAGAGTTTTACCAGTACCTGGGGGGCCATACATGAGGATACCCCGTGGTGGCTTAATTCCAATGGACTTGAAGAGTTGAGGATGGCGGAGAGGCAGTTCAACAAGTTCACGTATTTGTGCCATTTGTTTGCGACAGCCACCAATATCATCGTAACCAACGTCGTTGAGGTTCGCCTCTTCGTCTTCGCGTTTGACCGGGTCGCCCTCTGGAGAATGCATGAAACACACATGTCCAAAATAGCGCGAACGCATACCTGTGTGGATAACTGTGTCTTGGGCGACAATACAATACTCGGCGGGATCGGTTTCAATGACTTTGAACTCAACCGTCCTCATACCCCCTCGTACAAGAAAGGTATCGCCCTTGCGGACGGGACGGTAGGCTTTCACAAGTAAGTATATCATCCAATGCAATTAGTCGTAGAACATACCCTCGAGGAAGTAAGGCTTGAGATAGACCTCAAACAGGTTTCCGCTCAGACCCTCGATGGAGTCATCGAAAGGAAGAACATGTATCCGTTTCCCGTACTTGATATCGAGACATTGATGAACGTTGACGAGGTCACCCAGCTTGACGCGTAGGTTGTTTCGCGCGACCTTGTTCAATTGGATGCGTCCTTCCTCGACTTCGTCCGAGGTCAGGCATATCAAAACGGTGTCGCGACGTTTCTTTCCTCTGTCGGTTATATAGAGAGTAAACAACAAGGTTGGAGACAAAGGTGACAAGGAACGTGTACCTGACGATGATAGTATCACCTCGGAATAGGGAGAGGGTCTCCATCGTTGCGGGGTTCAGGGTCGCAACTGTGATCGCGTTCGAACAGGATCACAACTGCAGAAGAGAGGATATACTTGCCGGAGTTATCATCTGATGACGCCTCATCTACAATGAGACGATTCGGACTACAAAGAATGTCAGATCACGAAGGATATGGGAATAATGTATCCACGCACGATTTCTTTGGACGGAGAATGGCAGTCGAGACATCGTTTGGGCCTGGCTGTGGTGGTGCGCCGCTGGGATCAGCCATTCTAGATGAATCTTGGACAATGTGTGGTGGTGGTTGAGAAGAAAGAAGCGACTGAATTGATGATGCGGAGGACGCGCGTCCTTAGACACGAATGATAGTTCTTAGGCAAACACCGGCCATAAAGACAGGCACGTGGTTGCGCTTACATAACACCTTCACGATCCTTCTACTCCCATCTAGGGTTTGGCCACGTATCTTTACCTTCCCTGTCCTTCTCGCACCTCTGAGCCCATCACATCCCTCAGCACTCTCCACGCCTCGTCTCCTGGATCGCACTTTTTCAGAGAATCGTAGTCGTACCACACAATCACCCCTTCAGCGTCCGCCACAATCGTTTTCTGCGCGTACGAATAAGCTGCAGAAGCCAACGTGAACTGGGTACGGCTCGACGACACGATCGCCTTGTGCCCTATCAACAACTGTGTGTATACGCGTCGCTGTCAGGAAGTGCCGGGACAAGGAAGAACACGCGTACGGTATCCGGAAAGGTAACGGGCCGTCTGAAGTTGACGTTCATGGACTTGAGTATAAGGGAGACGCCCTTCCCATCAAGCATGGCTTGTGCACGCTCCCCGCCGCCCAATATATTTCCTAGCCCAATCAACCAGTGCATTCGACCCTAGATATTGTAGGGTTAGCCCGAGTGCCCCGAACCTCGACAGTTACTTACGGATTCGAAAAACCGCACTGAGAAACAAAGGTTAGGAAGGATAGCTTAGCCCAGTGTGAGCCGTGAGCATAGGACTTACAGTAATGAGCGTTATTCACATGTCTGTTGAACATTCAGTGCGAGTAGTGGGAAGCGAGGATTGGCACACCGAAAGGCATCATGATGTCCCCAGACGATGCTTTGCTCCCAGAGCGAACCACCGTCGTAGCCAAGGGAGATCAGCTTGGCGCGCGCCTCTGCTGCAGGGTCAAGCCGAGGAGTATCGTCGAGCTTTCGGGGTTGCTTGGTTGTGTGCAACTCGACAGGAATTTCATCTGGAGATGCAGGACCAGTGGAACCTGGGGTTATGTGAAATGGGGACGAAGGGTCGCGAAAGGCGTCCTGGAGGGACTACAAGACAAATGAACGGTGGCGAGGCATGGGGGGTACAACTGACTTGCCTTGATGGAGGACCCGCTTATACGGGCCCTGTTAAGGTATCGGGTTGGTAGCAGACAAGCAGATACATGGCGACAATTAGGAAACATGATTCCGAGAGGCGTGGGTACTCGGCCGGGCGGCTCTGTGTGTCCACTCAACCGCAACCATATGTTGCCACTCGCTCGTTTAAATTGTCTCTGCCTACCCAAAGTACTAGTTGATCATCTTGGGCAGGCATCACAGTATCTTGGTCTCCGTAGCCGGGTGCCTGGTCCCAAATGCAGGGGCTAAAAGGCACGCGGACCGAGATACGATGCCGCTCGATTACCATTACAGGTAAGCTTGTCAGTTAGATTTGTCACCACCCCCGCCGCAGTGTGCATGCGGGCTCGTCTCCCGAGTTATCATCCCTCTTGCCATCGTTGATCATGACGGCGACCAAAAATTACCTGCCGCTCTCCCTCCTCCTCGCCGCCACGCAGTCTATTCCTGCATACGCCCATGCACACCACGACGACGTATCCGAAGAACAACTCCACGCACCGCTCGACGCTGTCCTCTACCTTCACATGGGCCTTCAAGCCCTCGTCTGGGGCGTTCTCTTTCCCATCGGCTTGGTCTTTGGTCTCACTCGCAGTCGTTGGCATGTCCCTCTTCAAGTTTCGTCGCTCTCACCTATTTTACCCGAGTAGACCTCACGCTCACCAACTTACTCTTTACAGAGTCTCGGATTTGCGCTGACGTTTGCAGGCATCATCCTTGGGCATGCACATGGAGGCAGACAATTCCCCCACTCCTTCCACGGCTCGCTAGGGTCTTGGCTTCTCGTCCCTATTCTCACCCAACTCTTCCTTGGTATATACCTTAAACTACACATTCACGAAAAGTCGCTCAGACCATATGCTGTTCATATACACGGAATCCTTGGACGCGTTTGGCCGATACTTGGATGGGTCCAGGGCTTGTTTGGTGTCATCGTATTGAGGAACTTGTGCGGTAAGGAAGGGGCAGGGCAGTGTGCAGCGCACTACATCATGGTGAGAGGGCGTCTTATTTCTGTCACAAGGGTGATGTGCTCACCCTCCCGCAGGGAAGCGCATTCATCGGCTATGGGATCGTCATGGCCCTCCTATTAGTCCTTGGTGAGAGCTGGGTGCGTCAGAGTGGAAGGAGTCCAGAATGGTGGGATTCGTGGGTGATCATGATCTGGGTTCGTTTCCGTTTAGGGTGGGGACACATTGGCTTATAAGCGTTCTCTCAGGGTATTGTGAATACGTTCACGGAGCATCATGGAGGTGAATGGTCGGTAAAAGATATGCAACACACGTATGTTGTGTGTCAATTTCATTCTCCCCTCCTGACCTCATGTGACGCAAGTGTATTGGGAGTGCTCTGGTGGGTAGGTGGCGCACTAGGGATTTACCTTTCCCGTCACAATCAGGTTCGTCACCTTGTGTCCTGTGCCTGAATCTACTCGCTGAAATTCTATGTCAGAGAAACGTCGTTCCAGGCTTGATGTACGCTTCTTTACATTCGTCCGAGCCGATCATATATACATCGTCGATGATCTAACTGGTTCATTTAGCATCATCTTGACTGGCTGGGCAATGTCGGAGCACGCCCAAGCGCACAAGTTATCTACCAAAGTGAATATCTGCCGACTGATCTCCCCATTTCCATTGTACTGACGCAAATTCAAGGTGCATTCTATGTTTGGATACACCCTCATGCTGGCTGGACTCGCGCGGATCATCGACATCTGTTTCATAACGACCGGCTCGCCGACAGGATCACTCGACGACAACGAGAGCGAGCACACGCTCACATCGCCTATGAACGGGCAAATGGAGTCGCGGTCGAAAGCAAAAGCGGCGCGCGCGTTCCGACATCTGCCCCCGTTTGTGCGTACATCATTTATTACCTTGCCTATGAGTTTTGACTGAAATACGTGCTATGTATGACGGCAATCAGTTGCTCGTGGCGTCAGGGTAAGGATCCCGTCCTCATTTATGCTGCTTGTCGTGGGCCACTCAAATTCGTGGTAGCTTATTGTTTATGTCGGCCACGGACGAAGAGCTGGATGCTGTCCATGATGTTGGCATGGACCACGTCACGTACGTTCTCGGAATGTACAGGTGCGCCATCTTCCCCTCCCTTGCTCACTCCTCTGATGCCTCCACCTTCTCAAGTTTGGCCTTCCTATTGTACCTGTTCACACTCTTCCTTTTCAACCTCTATGCGACGTCGGGAAACAACGCAGACAGAGCGACACATGCCTCAGATGTTATCTTTTCTGCTCCTGCGGATGGTGAAATTGAGTTGACAAGCCCGAGAGATGCATCCAAGTGGTATGCGCCCGTGCCGAGGGAGGAAGGTGCTGTGCACGTATTAGGAGAGGATGAGGAGTGAGCAAGCAAGCATACGTGTGTAATGCCCGCGAGTGCATAGGCACACGATTGTCGTTGGTGTTGACACTATACCTCTGTTTCATGGTTGTAGCTGCGATGTACCATATCTTGCAGGTAATGTGCTGCCTCCAAACCACAGCATCACTGATGCCAACACCTGTCGGTGAAACGAGTTCGACGGTTGCTGTTAGAAGACGCGAACATGAGAACGGTGCTCACAGCATTCGCATTTGCGTTGGAGTGCGAGCCTAATACTTTGAGAGGGCCTGCGGCGTCCATTATGCCTGTCACAATGTCTTTGGTGAACGAGTCTAACAATGAGTAAGGACAGGGGCTTCAAAGTCAGCTTGGCTAGGAATGGTCTAAGGAACATTAGTAAAGACGGGACCTAGTGAAAGGACTATTGACACAAGCAGCATAATGAATGTATGGGCCACCATCAACTTCCAAATAAGTAGAGTCGGAGTGCTTGACCCAAACATGGTACTTCACCTCCGAAACGGAACACCACACATGTCCACCTACAGTCAAAAGTTCTGACACAGAGTTGTTGTGAAAAGCTGCTATGTGTGCTGCAGGGCCCGCATAGTACGAGCTGAGTTCAATGAAGGCTGTAGAGTCAAAGAGATTTTGAGATGGAGGGCATTCCAGGTCTCGCTGCTGCGAGCCGGCTTTCTATAGGCAGGATGCTCCTTAATATCAATTGTGAATGCCATTTGCATAGCAGGAAGTCTGTTGTAAAGCACTCTCATACGACTGCAGTAAGTTGGCGACCACCGTAAGTAGCAAAGGGGCGTGGGAATGTTTGACAGCTTTGAGAGCAGTAGCCTTTACAGATTGCGAGTGTCCAACATCACCTGCAGCCATCGATGCGATCCTCTAGTTCTCCCCTGTCCTCAACATGTATCTGTTCGCCTTCCCCCGTGCCGTCAGCGGGAACTATCGTGCGTCTACCCAGCCTATTGGCGCACTCGATGCTCGTGGTCGTGGCCATCCCGCTGGGCGCTTGTTGTGGTGGATATTTCCAGTGCCAAGAACAACGACCCGCGTCACTTGTGTAGCACCAATCACGGCGAGGCCCTCTGGGCTCGGGTCCGGTCTTCCGATCAGCCTCTTTCTGCCTGCTTCTCTACTTCTCGAGCAGGTATACGAACTGAGACCCCGTGTCGATGTGGCGCTCGTGGGTGTAAGTCTGTCTACAACTACCACTCTATCCGTCTCACATATACCTCTTCATAGCTGGACTGGGCAGCGTGCACACAAACAAGGCTTACTACGAGCTGATCACGCCGTTGACCAATGACCCGTGTGGGTCTGTCGACTCATATTCGCCTTGCTCGACCGGGTCAAGGCCGCGCAGGTGAGTACGGCCATGACGCATCGCACAAACTTGGTACATGTCTTGATTTTGTCAGCCGCCCTTTTAGACGATCCTCATTCGAAACTCAACACGCGTTCATTTTGGCGCACATACAAACCTCGCGAAGACTCGGGTAGTGGATGGCCGCGCCTGTCACCACTCGAGCAGATATCTTCAGTAAGTCCCGTTCCTTTTTTATTCAAACTCTTGACTAAATTGTTTCACACACCACACACAGCTCTCATTCTAGATCATGTCGGTCTGGTACTCATGGGCCCGTGGGCCCGGTTTGGCAGACCGGAATATCGACCCATTCATGGCGGCGAGGATCCACCACGGTTTATAGGCACTCACCTGCCAGTTCCTGTTCCCTTTGGCATGTTTGCGTACAGGGGTGCGTGTTGCCAGACTACAGGATTTGCCCGACCCTGATCAGCATGCACAACGGCTTGGCCGATGGAATCGATCACATTCCCGCTGCTTGGTGCTCGCCATCACCGTGAAGCTCACAACGCGTCCTCAGGCTGGCATCCGTAACTTGGCGTGAAATCTGCCATCAAAGCTCTCGACTTTGGCTCCTCTCCCGAACATTGCAATGTCGGTGATCATGAACGATCCGTTATTGAAATGCACCACCACAGCTCCAGGGCTCAATCTCAACTGTTGGGTGCGCGTTGAATATGTCATGCATATCTTTGCCGTCCAGATCCCCGAGTCAGAGACTGGGCAGGTTAAAGTAGCTCACCAAAGGCCAACGACTAGAGGACATCGGCAACCTGAACGCAGATTCTCTTGTGCTCTACAAGGTCTCCATTGAATTACATCGTGACTTGAATGCCCAGAAGGCTGTCGATGCGCTTTCTCTTGATGATGACGAGAAATTATTTTGCTGCACGTCCATGTCTGGAGTCTTTAGTGAATTCTCTCTAGAACAGCATCTCCACATTGTCGTTGAGCTCCGTTGGTCTGGTAAGTCCTCTTGAACGTGGATTTCAACCCGTCTCACGACACGAAAGTACTCAGAAAACGGGGTCCAGGAGAACTGAGCTTCATCCGGGGGGGAGGTAGAATGTGCAACCAGCTTACCGTCTTGTATGGACACTTTCACCTACATGCCTCGGTGGGCAGATATAGGAGGGCGCTTTCTCGATTACCATGTTCCGAACCCGATAGTCGAGAACTGTACCACACTGTAGATGGCTGACAGGCGTCAGACCGGGAATGGCGAGTCCTAAGGGGACGATCGAGGCGGTTTGCGAGGGACGATGACGAAGGATGACGAGGGATGGCGAGGTACTACGAGGGATAACGAGGATTGAGGGACGCCGAAGGATGACGAGGGTGGAGACGCGAAACGACGAGGAAAGAAGTGAACTGGGATCTATTCCAATGTCATTCTAGGTACATGTGGACTGTATATATGTGATGGAGTAAAGAGCCGTTGTGTGGCTCGGAAGAAAGCGGGAAAGGATCTAAGCAACAGAAAGTCGTATCGTGCCGGTCCGGACGTGCGGTGAGTACATTCGGGCCCTACAACACTACCATATCACCGTCTCCCGCCAGCGCAGCTACTGTACAAACCGTTTGTTCACTTTCTGGACATTTACTATTGTCAATATGGCACTGATCTCGACGAGGAAACGGCTCTCCATGAAAGAAGCAGCCGACTACTCTGTTTCCGCGATGTCTTCCATCTTCCTTGATGAAGCTTGCAAACAGGACAATTGTTTAGCACAATTGAACAGGATGTTTTATGTGTTACTTAGTGCAACTTTTCCAACAACAACCCCGTCCTTTGTCTCTCATTCATCCCATCCTTATTCTCTCCGGACTGGTAACCACATTGTTGCGCCAAAAGTACCCTGTCGTCATCCTGTAATTTAAGAACAAAGTGTGTAGGATCAACAGCATTCCTGCCCCGCAATCATGCCTCTATTATCATGTCCCAGTCAGGGATGTGGCGTCAGATGTGCTTGCGTCCTCGCTCCCAACGCTTGGTCTGATCATTGGGTCCCGTTCGCGCGATGGGCAAGCAGGCCGTCACTTGGCCCCTAACAAGGCGGCGGCCTTGTTGGACAAGACAGTAAACGACGTGCCTTGGCCAGCATCGACTGTCGTCCCGCCGACGTCAGCGGGAATGTGTGACGAGCCGAGTGTGCCGGCGTTAGCTATGGCCTTGACGAGGAGGGGGACCTGCATGCGACGGGCGTCAGACATGGAGAACGGGAACAGAGGCCCACGCACCTCGATTTCGACGTCTGGACTGAAATGCGCTGCGACGCCAGACAGGACGCTGTGTGGCTGTGTGAGCAAGGGCACGAGAGCGAGAGGGACGGTCGACGTACCCGAGGACGGACTCGGCTATGCGTCTTTCGGGCCGTTCGGCGCCTTTAAGCACGCCAGGGCGAAAAACGACGGTGTCAGCGTACCCGAGACGAGCGAGGGCCAGTTCTGTCAGGCCTTTTGATCTGCGAGGGCAGTGTCAATCAAGAATAGGCAAGGGGGAGGGGAAAGGTGGACGTGCTTCGGGTAGAGAAAGGACGAAGACGGGTTCGCGCCGACAGACTGGTAGGTGGGGGGCATCGGCATCAGCCGTCCGTGTGCACCGAGGGAGAGAGAGGGAGGACGAACCGAGAGATAGACGACCCGCTGCGCGTGCGCTGGATCGTCCGACTTGGCCGCCTCGCACGCGCGCACGACGTACCTATGTCATCGTCACCGTCAGCATCGCGGCACCGTCGCGGCAACGCCGCCTGTACGCACTCGCGATCGATCTTTTCGAACTGGGCCGCGCTCCCCGCCTTGGCCCGCGTCGTGCCCAGCGTGACGAAGACAACGTCCCACCTCCCGGGACGGAGCGCGGCCTTGAGCCCGTCGACGTCGTCAAAGTCAATCACCTGTTGTTCCAATTTTGCTCGTGGTTGGGGGGCCTCAGTGACGCGCCGACCGTACTCGCCCACGCGTGTCCATTGACCACTCGCTAGGAGATGGGCGAGGAGCTTCTTCCCAACAGCGCCGGTGCTGCCGATGAGGAGGGCGGATTTTCCGGTGCTTGTGATAGTGGTGGCCATGAGGTAGTAGATAGTAGATTAGTTTGTGCCAGAAACTGGAGGTGGTCGTGACTGATGTAGGCTCCGAGTTGCCTCCGGCGCCAGTCACAAAACTTAAGTAAGTCCATTACAGTAAGCTGTTATCCATTGCTAATTTACTTACAATAAAATAACATTGTCGTCGACATGTGTTGAAAAGATACCACAAAGCAGCGCAGGCACACATCGCACTAGCTCCGAGCCCAATAAGCACTCATGCCATCAGCTCCCTCAGCCGTCCTTCCTCTACCCTCGGTACAAAATCTACTTCGAATGGCTTGGCGTGGAACACAATCAGGTCCGGAAGATTGCTCGCGTGGATATCAATCGGCACCCCAGGGCGTTGGACAATCCGGAATGACCAGAGCAACAACGCCAGGTTAATGTAGAGCGACCGAATCGCCACATACTGCCCGGGGCAAACTCTGTTCGAGTCGTCAACACGTCGACATCGTCAATCAAGTATTTGAAAGAAGAAGCCGAGTTCGACATACCTTCGGCCAAACCCAAACGTGTAAAAGTGCATGTCAGTTCTGATATGCCCTTCATCGGTGAGCCACCGTCCGGGATTGAACGTTTCTGGGTCTGGGAACACCACGGGATCCCGAGAGATTGTCCTAAGACACGAAACAAAGCGGTAAGGATGAGTGTGTACTGCTTGTTATGGAAAACATACCAATGAGATCCTATGACAGTCGCTCCGGCAGGGATACAATACCCCTTCTGCAGTATCATAATGGTCAGAGCCCGCAAATGTATCTGGAATAATAAGAATGCGTACCCAGATAATGTCCTTCGTCGCACGATGTGCAATTCCTGACATACAACATACAATAAGTCTCTTCGCTGACTCGAGTCTGGCCAAGTGGATAAGAATACGCACCGAGCGGGTTGACTGGTCTCCAGCGCAACGTCTCGAGTATAAATGCCTCGAGTTGCGGCAACATCTCCCGGTCTCCGAATGTGGGTACTATATGCAACGTTAGAAATTCTCGGTACAAGAACGGTAAAGCTATACCTCTGTCACCAACTACATAATCCAACTCTTCCTGGACACGTGCTTGTGCGTCCGGATGGAGGGCTGCTGCCATGATCATTGCGGTGATACCCGATGCAGTCTAAAATGATCCATTTGAGTGTGAACGATGCGTGAAAAGTCACAACATACAGTATCGGAGCCTGCGCCAAAGAGTGTGCCTGCGAGATAGGCCATCTCGTCGTCTGACAGCAGATGGTCACCGATGTGCTCGAGGAGTGTCTTTGCAAACGAAGGAGTAGCGCTGTTTGTTTCCTATGACCACATGAGGACCACGAGTGTCGAAATCCTGAATACATGCGCACCATATTACGTCTGACTCGGTTCATCTGATCCTGGTAAAGCGAAGATTCCTCATGGCGAAACTGCTTAAGCTCGCGACCGTATCCAGGCACATATTTCAGCCAGGGAATAAAATCGACGAGATACCGTCCAGATTGGAGCGAGGTTTGGAAATGCTCTAAAGCCTTGTGGATGCGGATCACTTCTAGGTCATCATTCCTCGTCGGTGACGTCTTGCCGTACGTAATACGCAAGATGACTGATGCAGCATAACTGAAAAGCATGCAATAGCACCAACATCAGTTCACAGACGTATATCTCGGCATGACAGCACCCGGGGAAACCCCCACATGCGATCTTGGCCACTCACCGTTCACCGTGTTTTATGTGATTTTTCGGGTCGCTCAGGATGTCGAGAATAACGCCCTTTGCGGTCTCCGCTTGAATCTCCTCGTACGTCTCCGCTGCTTTCGGCTGGAGGTGGGTATGTGCGGCTCGTCTTAGACGACGAAACCGTTCGCCAGAGGGTGTGAGAACAAGCCGCATCCCCTCAGACAAGATCTCGTCTGCTGCGACCATGCGAGGGCGGTCGACGAGTGCACCACCTTCTTTCTCCATGATATCGGTGGCCGCCTGAGTAAGAGGAAAGGGTCATAACGATTGTTTTGTGAGCATACATGCAGTACACGTACGTCCATACGGCCAATGACAACGGTCACGTTGCTGCCCCGTCGAAAAGATACCACGGGTCCATACCGTTTTACCAGAGCGGCGAGTCCTCGTGCAACACTGGAAAGTAAATGAGTGTTTTGCCTAGCTGGAATATGAATAACCTACTCTTCTTTCGGCATCGGGTTCTCCCAAAACCATGTCGCGGGTGGCCCTGGTGGGAGTGGGAGGCCATTCTTGTGTGTGGACCTTCCCGAAAGCTTCTTTGATAGGAAGACGAGGGCGGTTGCAGTGGCTACACTGCCCGCGATGTATGTCCAAAAGACGATAGAGTGATTCAAGGTTATGCTACTGGCGTTCTGCACGAGAGACATCAGAATAGATCGAAGTGTCAGAGGACGTTGGGATGTTGGGGGATGAGCCGAATGCAAATATGGGATTATATACTCACAGTACAGAAAGACTCAGAAGCCCATCAGTGTAAGATGTCTTACGCTGGTCTGTTAGAGGAAGGAGGCTACGGTTCCCGAGTCCGGGGTTTGATCAGCAAACATGGGCGCGCATACACGGGGACATGGATGAGCCACTTTAAAGTTTAATGCGAGCGACCGGCGTCGGATATATCTATAACAGGCAAGTCTGACACTGCAGCGATATCATTACCGACCTCGAATTCCCTACAAGTAGGTAATACATCGGCCGTTGGCCGTGTTCCCCGACGCAACCTTTCCTTGTTTCAGGTAACAGACACGACCCGCGATGACCATCTATGTCTTCCCGGGCCCACACTATATCCTATCGTAGACGGTATATTGAAA